>JANHMN010000007.1:720429-742287 GCA_030674055.1 Rhabdomys pumilio | reverse complement strand
TCTCTCTCTCTCTCTCTCTGTGTTCTGGATCCATCAAGCTCTCTTCTCTGGATGACTAATGTCAGATACTTCTCTTTGCCCAGGCAAGTCTTCATGTGGATCAGTTTAGTAGCTCTATCACAAATATATTGAAAAATAGCCTCCTTTCCCAGGAAGGTTTACTGTAATGAGAGAGTTGCTGGCATTCCTTTCCCCTGAAATCTGGTCACAGAGAAAGCCATGACATCTTCCCTTTTATGAGGAGATCTGAAAATCACAAGCTCTTTATATTGTCCTCTGGCACAAAGATTTTGTGGGAAGCCGCTAGATTCTGCAGCCTGACTATTTACAGAACCTACCTTAGTTCAGGGCAAGTCCTTAACCACCTTGCACTTTCTTATATTTAAAATTAGGGGAGGAGATCACCTCCCAAGGTTGGGGCAAATGCCTGAGCATACCTGCAAGTATCTAGCACTGGGGACATGAAAATGCTCGGTAATGTCAGTCTTCGCTTCAGTTAACCTTAATAAAGATGACCGTATTCAGCACTGAATACACAGGTCACCCCCTCCAAATGCGGAGCTGATATGTGTGCATTTGAACTATGCAGATCACAGACTGCAACTAACATGCCAAGGCTGATAGCTCCAGTAAATTCAGTATGCAAATTCGGAAGACAGTCGCTGAGCCGCTAAATACCTAATTTAAAAGGTTAAGAATGCCTTAGTTCAGACATAGCACAGTGCTGGAGGATGCAGGAGCTGAGAGGTTCAGTTACAATTAAAGTAGAATAAAGTCCTCACCAAGGACTTTTGCAAATGGTGTATTTAGGAAGCCCAACTCAGCTAAATCTTAAAGGTCAGATTCCCCAGAGCAACACATTTGGGGATAATTCCTATTAAATGGGTCATTTTATCTGATGACTCTGGGTGACTTTCTCCAGAACCCAGAGTCCTCAATAAAGGCCAGATCTCTAACTGAACCTCGGACCTGGGCCTGGTCTAACTGTGCTTATGTTTTTATGAAGAAAATATTGGTAGAGCATTCATATAGTCTAAGACAACTTGCTAAAACAGTCATTTTCACTCAGGAGTAGGGGAGGGGAACATGGTACCTACAAAAAAGTAGAGAGTGGCATTTTTTAAAAACATGTTAGCCGGGCGGGCGGTGGTGCACGCCTTTAATCCCAGCACTTGGGAGGCAGAGGCAGGTGGATTTCTAAATTCAAGGCCAGCCTGGTCTATAGAGTGAGTTCCAGGACAGCCAGGACTACACAGAGAAACCCTGTCTCAAAAAAAAACAAAAAACAAAACAAAACAAAACAAAAAGCATGTTATTATATTAAACCCATGGCAAATACAAGATTCTTATGAGAGCCATTAGAACTATGCACCTTCTTTTTAAAGGAACTGTTTTTAAATCTCTAAATCAGATTTTAGGAGCCAACTATTTGCCTTGCTCATGAGACACCAAGGGAAAAGGTTAATGTTTCCTTAAGAAAACAATGCCAGCTCTAAGAATTAGATGGCCCAGGTCTGCTACAACCTGTAGTTCCCTTCTCACTGGAAATGTAGGGTTAATAGGTTATCAGCCAGTTAATATACAAGCAGCTTGCCTACAAAGCCAGACTCATGTGTATGCAGTTTGTTACATCTTAAATTATTTAAATGACAGGAACCAATGTAACACTTTCCTGGCGTATGTACCTTTAAATATTCATAATAATCTTTTACTCCAGCACAGTCCATTTCTTTCACTTACATGTTTTTAATGTTGTTTACAGACCTTGAAAGCTTTGTCATTTTTCTAAGTAATAAGACCCATTAGTTGACGTAGAGAAGCATGGGGTTCTGTCCATAGATGCTTTCATGAGGCAGAAAATGTTCTAGCTTGGCTTTTCCTTGGCCCCGTGTTGCCACATTTAGTAAATAAAAACTGAGGCTGTCCAGTTATATTTGAATTTCAAATAAATAGTGACTCTAAATATAGCCTGTGTAATGTTCAAGTTCACCAGGGATTACTGTAATTTTCTGGCAACTCTACTTAGGCCTTTCATCTTCAGACCACCTATGGAATGGGCCTGTTGTAGGATGACCTTCAGTTTGACCCTTGTTTCATGGGGCCGTAGCTGACCAGTACCATTTCAGTAAAAGTCTGTTTGTGGGGAAAACATGGACATTTAACAGCAGCTCTCTTAGTTAACAGCTGCATTCATGAGAATATGGGGTAGTATGCACTCCAGTGAGATATTTTGATTCTGAGTCCGTGCCCATTGGCTGTGATGGGCTTTTGACCAACTGATGGCATTTCCATGGCTACTTTGATCCATCATAATGGACCTTTCTGACCCTTCCTTTTTAAAAGAAATAGTATATTTCTAGTAGTAGCAATATTTTTGCTTATAGCTGGATTTAGAAGCTGTCTGGAATATAGCTGGCAACTGATTTAAAGAGAAAGTTATAAAATAATAGCTTTGGATTTCAGCACCTATTTTCTTGCCAAGATCTTAAGACATCTTACAAATATTAATTATATAAGTTTTATATAATTCCTGCTGGATAGGTTTATTGGTATCACTTAAAAAGCTGTGGCTATATAGGCCCTGAGGCAACACATTAGGCAGAATTTTAAGGTAGATATTTTTTTAAAAAATCTTTTAAACTGTTTAATTTTGGAAAAAATTTGCACTCTTTATTCTCAAGGGAAAAAATCTATGAATAGCTAACTGTTAAGTAAGAGAAATTGTGGAAAATTACTGGATATGATATTTAAAAAACATGTCTACTTGATATGAATGGTAAGTAATGGAATACAACCTCTACTTACATTCCAAATTCTGATTTTCTTTTCCATAATCCAGAAAATGAAGATATAATGTTCAATGTAGGTGTTGAACATAAAAGGAATTAGGTAGAGAGGGAATTTTTTTTTCTCCTCATGGTTGTAAAGTTGAGGCTACCATTGGTTAGATCACATTGTATTTGCTAATATATAATTAATAAAGTATGTATGTTTTACATTTGTGATAGTCTTCCCTGATTTGTACAGTACCAAAGAATAACCTTATTGCTGAGTTTATTTACTTATCACTGCACCTGTGATAGAAAACTACTGGTGGGGTTAGCCTCTCAGGAGATGATTAGAAAAACTTCCGAGATCTTAATCTACTCATTTGGTTATAACAGCCTGGTCCACATATTGGGTAACTTATGACCAATTATTTATTTCTCAGAAATTCCAGAGGTTGTTGAGTTCATGGTCAAGGTGTTTGCTAGAGGTTCTGGGTCATAAGAGTGTACTTTCTCATTAGTACATGGTGCCTTCACTTTGTATAGCTGCACAGTAGAGGACTCAAGGAAGCTCCCTGGAACTTTTTTCTAAGTCATTAGTCCTTCATAATGGCTTCACCATTGTGAGTAGCAGAGGACTGAGGAGATGGATCCATAGGTAAAGTCTTTGCCATGCAAGTGTTCAAATTCTTGGTACCCAAGTACAGACACAGGTCTGTAACAGAAAGAGGGGATACAATAGAATAAGAGAAGACCTCCCTTTCTTTTGCTTGTGTGAAAATCTTTACAAAGTCTGAGACACTGTGAATCTCTTTCTTGGCCTGGTAAGAAGGCAAGGTTTGGGTGGACTGGCTGCATGTCTCTCATGGGTGTTCTCATGTCAATGTCCTTTTTATGTCAATGTGCACATAAAAAGGAGAAACAAAGCATGCTGTGTGACAAGAAGGCCTGGACGTTTTGCCTTTAAAAAATGTAATGTTGATGGAGGTGACATCATTAGAGGAAAGCCCCAAAATTCTCCTTCTTTGAAGCATTGAGCAAGTATATCTAAGCAGGGACAGAAGATTAACCTTCAAGAACAAATGATTTTTCATCATTTATATTCTAGGAAGTGCTTGGAAGGGAAATAAGATGTTAAAATTACATGTGGAAACAGGTTAAGAAGATGGATTGAGCTAGTCAAAATTTCCCTACATGACTTCAGCATAGCAAGGGGCCCAGAGTTAAAGGGAAGCAAGAAGATTATCAGATGTTTGAATGAAAGTAGATAATGTAAATTTAGAGCTAGTAGGTCCTTTTTCTCTCAGCATCCTCCATTCAGTTCTTTAAGATAATTCAGTCAAGTGCTTCTATTGCTGTAGTCCTGAGCAGAGCCACTACCATCCCTTTCCTGGAGCACCACAATGGCTTCCCAGATCCATCACTTCTCAGACTTTTCTTCCTGAGATCTGCTTTGCACAAGGACATGTTGGGTCTATTGGAAATGCCTAAGTGCCAGGTGTCCCTGCTTTAGGCTAAGCCCTCTAAAGGCCTCCCACTGCATTTGACAGAAAGTCAAATCCATAGAGAGACAATCAACATCTGGTCTGGTTTTTTTTTGAACCTGGCTGTCTTCTTTTCTGGCTTCCACTTGCTCACTTTGCCCCAGCAGCACACCCCACCCTACCCCTACTCCTAACCCCCCTACGTCCCTACCCCAACCCAACTCTACCCCTCCATCTTTCTTATAGCATGCTGTGGTTGACTCTTCTATCTGGAACAGACTTTTTCACAGAGGATTCCCTAACCTCTAGACTGCCATTGTTGGTCATCCTTCTGAAACTACAACAAATACTCAAAATAATCAGGAAAGAGGGGGACTGATTCCTTTTGACTCAGTTTGGCAAACTTCAGTTCTCAAACAGTAGCTGACTTCTTTGAGCCTGTGTTGGGACAATACTTCATAGTAGAAGCATGGGATGGCAGAAACATGTTTCCCTCTGACTGAGCATAGGAGAATGAAAGGAAGAGAACATTTTCCCATAATGCCCTTGGAGGGCACTCCTCCAGTGGGCTAAAACTTTCACTTGGCCATTTCTTACAGGTTCCACCAACACTCACCAACAAGGAACTGGGAATCAAACCTTTACTAAGTGAACCTTTGGGGAATATTGCAGAACCCAAATGGCACCTTCCTAATTGATTCTACCCTGACCAATGTGTTGAAATTACAGTAGAATCTCCCTGCCAAGTCTGTGTTCCTGATGCACTTACCTAACTCTGGTCTGTGCCTCCTTCACGGCCTGTCTGTCTCTCTCCACCTATCACTGCTACCTCACACTACAACATAGCTTTAAGTAGACAGGGATTTTTGTCTTTCCTACTTTTTCTGCCAGTCCTCAGGGAAAGAATATTTTATGGCACACAGTAGGTGCTCAAAATAAACTTGCAAGATTGGCAAAACACTTCACTGAAAAAAATTTTATAGCTCATCCAAAAATAAGAGGTGGAAAATTTGCTGACTATAGGGTCTTTATGCCTAGTAGTGCTTGCACATAGTGTTTTATAAAAACAATAGTCAGGCTTTTGGTCCTCACTTTACAGAAAAGACACATAAACAAACAAAGTCTATCTAAGTTTTAAAACCTGGTATTTTACAGATATATATATATATGTAAATATATATATATGGAATTCTGAAATTCTTCTTTCTAAATTGTAGCCTTTTCCCACACTATGGACATCAGTTCAGAATACTTGAAACTTCTTAAATCTCTGGCCAATTTAAAAAAAAAATGTCACCTTTGAGCTCAGCTCAAAAGGATGAGGATAGAATGCCACTATTTGAACCATTTTGAGAATTTTCTCAATAACTAAAATTAGCTTGGTGATGAAAAATGATTTGAGTCTCAAGGAAATACAACTGGCAGTTTCCCAGGAAAGCCTGAAAAAGTTAAGTAAATTCTGACCTCGAGTGTTGAAAGTGTAAGTCGGTCACTAATATGCTCAAGGATATAATGGGGACTTTCTTGGCCTTAGAGACTCTGCATAGCATCTTTCTTAATGAGTCTGAAATATGAGCCTAAAGTTCTAGTCCAAGCAATGGTTAGAGATGACGCTGTAGCTAATATCAAACCTGTGTCCTAGAATAGAGAGGATGGATGCGAGGGCACTTAATACTTATCCTGAAGGTGGATAATACCTCTCAACATGGTTGGTGTTAAAGTTACCCAGCATGTCTGTCTCATCCTTATATACCAAAAAGATATCTGTGTTTTCGTGCTTATTCAAAATAGGAATGACTGTTTATGTAGGGGCTACCAGAAAAAGCATGATATTTACAAACATAGGAGCATATTGATCTTGACACTATCAACTTGGAGAAGTAACCTGTGAGGGAACAATGATGCTTTATTTAAAACATTTGGCTTGTTTACTTCATGAGCTCCATTTGTCCATTCTTGAGAAGGGCAAATTCACCACCATCCAAGTTCAGCAGCCTTGACTGTGAACAGAGAGGTATCAAACTCAAGTGGCCCTGGGTTCACACTGCAGGGCCTGAAGGGAATTCGAGTAGTGTTAGGACTGTGACATCACAATACAGGTGATCTGCTGCCCTTCCCTCCCATTCCTCACCCCCTCTGCTCCAAGAGCAATAGTGTGTGAAGCACATGAAATGACCAGCCTCTTGCTCTCGCTCTTGCTCTCTCTCCATTCCCCCACCTTCTCTGAATTTTTCAATAACATTATAAATATTTCAAGTCCATCTTTTCCAACAGTCCATGTGGCTACAGTAACCGCAAGATGGCTGTTGCAATTCTCAACATAGTGACTTAAAAGTCATTATGACAGAGCCTTAAAAATAAAACCATAGAGAAGCAGTTCACCTCAGAAAGGTTTACAGGGCAGCACTAATATAACGGGCAGAGAAGGTTCTGGAAAAGAATGACAACATGCTAATGCTACATTTTCTAAAGCTCACATGCCATATAAGGCATTACTGAGGACCACCATCTCGGATCATTAAGGGGCTCTGAGCTGTCAGATCACCACTTAAGGCACGACATTAGAAAGTTCTCTTCTTCTAAAAACAAAAATCTCTTCAGCATTTGTTACTATGGGATCTATTTTTTTAAAAAAACATCCTAAGTTTCTCAAAGTGAAAGTTGTCGACTTAGATATCAAATAAGAAAAATAGGCCTCAGAAGGATATATTATTTATTTATTTCCTTTGGCAACATTCAATATATGATATCATCTTTTCAATAAAGCAATCAATAAAATGTGGTTTAGGAAGATGCTGGAGGAGCCATTATTAATCCTCTGCAGCATTTTGAGAGAACAATTTTAGAGAATAATGCAGGTGTGCTGGACAGGCAGATAGGACAAGAAGCTGAGGCCTGATTCCAAACAACCCCTTCAGTTTTGACAAAAACTGTGCACATTGCTGAGGACCAGCTTGTACATTTTTAGCTTTACTGGGTACCACATATCACTCTGTGTTTGTTTCTTCTACATCATCTGATCCTCCAATAGCCTTATGAAGGAATACTGTACTCACTTTGCAGTTGGGGGCACAGAGATTCAAAACGTAAATAATATCACATGCAGTTGATAAGCAACAGAGCTAGGATTTGAACCTACAGCATTCACCTTTACTCATCTCTCCCCTCACTATTTTGAACTGCCAATATAGCTGCTAAGTCACTTTGTGTTCCCAACTTTGATCCCGACAGTTATAGGCTTGGTTGTAAACCTGCCTTGCATCATCTCTTCTTAAGGTCACTGTCCTCACACAGGATTCTTAGTTTGTGGAGACCTATTTAGGCCAGGCAGGATTGACTGTTCCCCTAGTAAGAAAGGGGGATGAACTCAAATTTGCTTAGGACTCTCCCAGGTGTTTATATGGCAGAGTCTAAGTGCCATTTTCCTTAACAAAATGACAGCTCCTTGTGGAGGTAACTAATTCCACCATGCCCGATTAGATGACTGCAGTGTTTTATTAGACCAGGAAGTAAAGACCTTTTCATGACTTACCAAAAGAATCAATGATGCTTAATGATACTTACTGACCAAAGATGGTACAATATGACCACTGATAAGAATAATAATGAGAATAGACTGAAACTTCCTAAATGTGTTTGCTCATGAGTACAAAATGATCTTAAAACTGGAACAATGAAATAATACAGATGTTACTGATCTTCACTAAAGGATGCTAATAAATCAACAAGTTATTTTGAAAAATAACACAGAGAATCAAATATTGTTCACCGATTGGTTTCTGAATCTCACTCTGCCTCTATTTTGTGAGTGCACCACCGTGTGAATGAACATTTGGTGGTGAGATGTCAGCTGTCTCTGTAGAAGTATTGAAGCTAGGTAGTCCAGAAAGCACAATTGAAACAGTCACCTTAATGCACAGCCTTGTGAGTCAGTGACTTTTGATCATTGGTGGCTGCCTACATCTTGAAGAAACCAGATACTGTCTGTCCCATGCCACATTTAAAGGGATAAAGCTTCTTCGGCCAACTGGGGAAGGTGATAGTGGAGATTGTGGGAATGAAGTCAGAAATCAACAGACAACAGGAGTATCATCAGGAGAATCAATAGCCTGGTTTCTTCAATAAATATATTATTAGGAACAAATGAAAGAGGTTGAGAGAAAGATGTGCAGAGGGAGGAGTAATCTGTAGATTGAACCAAGATGTAAGAACAGGGCAATCAATTCCTCCTGTGTAACTTATTCAGATTTTGAAGCAATCAGATCTCTAAAATTAAATCATGAAGATTAGGATGCTATTGTGGAAGAGAGCATTGACTTGCTGTTTAACAAGGCTGAGGTTTGTTTTGTTTAACCATGATCGTGATTGTTTTCCTTCTTCTTCTACAGAGACAGCGGACATCTCACCCCCAAATCTGTTTTTGTCACAGTGCTTTCCAACAACTTTATCATAGTTACCATAGAAGAAATGCCATTGTTCCTAAGATTAGCTTCAAAACAATATGGCATTAGAAAGATGGGTTGTGATACTATTATATGAAGAAATGGTGGCCAATTAGTGATTGATGAAACTGAGCAAAGGTTACAGAAGGATTCATTACACTCTATCATTTAGTAGATGATTAAATTTTTGTTAGAAAGGTTTTAGAAAGGATCTCCATCCTAACCCAGAACCTATCTCCAATTGACAATCACTTGTAAAAGATAAATAAATAAGGCATCTCACTGGGTATATAATTCACACTGACAGGCCCCATGCCTAGTAGTAAGACAAAATGAACTCAATAGTACTTTTGGAGACATGTTTTGTCTCATAGTGCTTTGTTTGGACTTTTTTTTTAACATTATAGATCTTTTCTTATTATATGTTATGGTTTCTGGTTTTATGTTTTTATGGGATTTCTGTGTGTGCAAGTGTGGGTATCTCTGTATCTGTATATGTTTGGTTCTTTTTTTTTTCTTGATTTTTTTTCTAGTTGCTTGTTTGTTTTCTAATAAGAGAAAGAGTTAGGAAGGCTACATATTTGGATGGGTGGGAAGATGTGGAAATTCTTAGAGGAACTGGTAGTGTGGTGAAAAAGTAACCAGAATATCTTATATAAAAAAAAGTCTACTTCCAATAAAAATTAAAATTATTTTTAAAAGAGCTTTTAGAATGGAAGTTTGCCAGGCCTCACTGTTGGATACAGAGGTAAGCTCCACCCTTTTAACAAGTGACTTGGGATCCTTCTAGAAGACAAGGCAGTAAGGGTAATCAGGTCATAAAAGGCTAAGACACACATACATCATCCTTGGTGAGTTGGTCTCTAGAAGGGAAGACCTGCTGTGTCCCTCCAGGACTTTGCTAGGGCTGCTTCCTCATGCACATCTCTCTCCACTGTTTTCTACTGACCAGAATTCACCAGCTTGCAAGCTCAGACTTCATTAAGTTGTTTGGGTCTCTGAGCCTCTAGAGAACAAGGGCATGTCTTAGCTTCATGCTCCTCCATCCCATGAGCCCATGGGGCAAATGCTCAATGCTTGACAAATTAAACTAAAGAAAGTGAACCTTAGAGATGTGGAGTCCAAGGTCTCACAGCTAGTTGATGGTGGAATGGAGACTCATGTTTTCATGTAAACATTAAATTCCCTGACTTCAGGGGGGAAAAAGCCCTTCCAACCTTGCCCTTTCTCCTTCAGAGTTAAGACTTAAAGGCTTATAGTCAGTTATTAAGGTGACATATTAACACAGATCGACAGAAAGACATTCTCCACGACCACTCATAGGCCTGTAGATGACCACAGAGCACTGCAGCATGGACTTTCAGGAGAAGTAATACCTTCATAGAGTATATTACCCAGGACATCCAATATCAAGTGTTCAAACTGAGAGTTGTTCAAAGATGAGTACCATAAGAACCTAGAAGAAACACAGAAGACAGAGGGGAAGCTTGGCAGAGCCCAGTGGCCTGATGACACAGGAGCAAATGAGATTTAGAAAGGAATTGTAAATGCTTTCCAAAGATGCTTGCTATGTTTGCATAGCCACACCACCAGCACATTCTTATGGAAGAAAATTCCACTCTGTCTACTCATGTGAACGCAGCAGGGACTGTCAACTAAAGACTCAATGGGTAGAGCTAGTGCTAACCTTTATGGGGATGTGTAGAGAAAAAAAAGGCCATCCAGGCCATCCTCTGAAAAATACATTTGTTGGGAAAATGAAATAAAATGCCTAAGTTGTATTTCTATATAGGTATGTGTTCTTGTTTAAACACGAGATTGTTCTTGCAAACCACAGTTTAACCTTTGAACTGCATCGTAAAAACAGCCTATAAACCAGCCTAGAATTCCAGCATGAGGGTGAATCAGGAGGGGCAGGTATTAAGGCTCCCTAGCTGCATACATAGTGAGTTTGAGACCAGTCTGGGGTCCATGAAACTTAGTCTCAAGACAAAATAAAACAACAAACACACAAAAATTAGTTGATGATATTGTTTTAAAAATACACAGTCACAAAAATTTCTCTAAGTATAAATAAACTATTCCTCAGAGCTAAAACTCCAACAAACCCTCCAGAATGTAGCGGGCCAAAAAATGACAGCTTTTGATAGCAAATGTCCTTATGGACATGAAGAAAGGTGTCAAACCTAGTGATTGTCATGGGTACCCCCTCTCTTCTTCTTAGCCTCTCCAGCATCTGTGGTATAAAGGATATATCAAAGAAGGAACTTTTATTTATGGGTTTTTAATGTTGCTGAAAGACACTTTCCTCTTTTGAACTTGGGACACCAGAGATCTGTCTTGGTGTCGTCAACTAAGACTGGAGACATTCAGAAGAAAGTAAGCCTTCCTAGGACACTGTCTTCTATTTTCTTCATTATCCAGCAACAGAGGTTGCAAAAATCAGTCTTATCCCTAAGCATTACTCCCTGCAAACTGCTGGGAGCTTCTTGTCCCCTGAACCATGCCAACCTGCCAAGCTCAGTTATAAATACAGACCAGCTTATTGTCTCGGCTTCCTTAGGCTCCGTAATAAATTACCACAAAAATTGTATGGCTTTAAACAACAGCTATTTATTCTCTCACATGTCTGAAAACTGGAAGCTGGAATCAAGGCTTCTGCTCTCTGGGAAGCTTTCTTTCCCTTTCCAGCTCTTAATAACTCAGGGTCTTACTTGCCCTATGCTTATTTATTTATTCCTCTTGATGGCAAAAGACTTGGGTTGTTTAGATCAGATGTTTCTCCATCTCAATTCAGTGGGGATTAAAAAACAATGTTTTTATAACAAGGAGACACCCTACCTAGTTCCTGACCATTAAATAACAGTGGCACACTATGCATTGTGATGGACAAGAGAAAAATTAGAAAAAAAAAAAGACAAGGAAAGAACCGGGAAGGAAATATTATACATTTCTAAAAGATGAGACTCACTGGAAACCAGCAGTCTAAACTAATCAGGTTCTTCATGCCTCCCACTACAGCTCCAGACAGAATAGACTGTACTAAACCAATAGGAGCTTTGACTGGCAGGCTAGCCTGCCACGTGTGAGAAGCTACAAGGTGATTCTAGAACGTTCTGATTTGGACAAGGCAATAGCAATAGCAATAGTGTGTGTACTATTTTGGGTGCCCACGGGAAATCTTCAGCACGCTTTTACTTCTTCCCTAGGCGTTTAATATTGAATAGCTGAGAAAGGGGCTGCAGGAGATGAAATTAGCCCCTGCTTGTTCTCAGTGCAGCTCACTGCTATGTAAAAACGGAACTTGCACTCTGTGTGGGACAGGATCTCTTTGTAAAAGCACCCCTTTCTGAATAGTGTAGCGTAAGATGAGGGAATGTAAGCGCTCATGAGAAGCCTCTCTGGAAAATGCACAAGTTGTTACATTTGAGGAGATTGGATGCCTGGTTGTCATTGTGAAGGTTTGGGGTGTGTGTGTGTGTGTGTGTGTTGTGAAAATATATGTGTGCACTGTGCACATGTATGTGCCTGTGTGTGTCTGTGTGTGAATGTGTATGGGTGTGTGTAGGTATATGGCCCTGTGTGTGTGTGTGTATGTGTGTGTGTTTGTGTGTGTGTGTGAGACACAGAGAGTGAGGTATGATATGTATGATGTAATATGTTTCCTTCTGTTTTCCTCCTTACTAAAAGAATTAGAATTTTCTAAAGGCTCTCAAGTAACATAAGATGTCTCATTACAGAAAATTAATATTCAAATGGTCCACATATTTCTAGAGAATCTAAAATTTACTTTTCCTCTCACAGACAAGTAAAATGCTTTATACTATAAGACCTATAATCATATCTCTCTCTTCTGAGTAATAACCACAAACAGAAATATTTATTTGGCTCGGAACATACGTACTTGAGGACCTTTTTTAATTACAGCTATTCAGAATGAAAATTAGCACTTGAAGCTCCTTTCTCTGGAAAAATATAATTTCATCCATAGAAAATTTAGTGACTTAGGCTATTTGCCTATGTAGGTAAGAGAAGAGAGGGATCAAGTCCTGAGTTTATAAACAAATCTCTTTTGATGAGAACCAGGTTCATGCTGAGATGAGCAGTTGCAAAGTGTGAGAGAATTGTGTCATTATATATCTAAAATCTCAGAGGGGGTCACGGAGCCTTCAAAACAACACAGAAAAAGCCTGGTATCCAGCACAGGTGGCTGAGAAACCAGGAGTAAAGAGGTTGAGAAGCTTTTAGTGTTTGGCTTTTTTTTTTCTAAAACATCTAAGATGAAAGAGTTAATCTAGAGATCTTGGTTATGTAAGGGGTGAGCAGGTCAGGCAGCTCATATGTCTGCTTTGGGGCACATGTTTGAGGTGACCAAACTTTTCCATGGGAGATTGGACTGGATGATAACTCTCAAAGAATAAAAGAAATGACAAGAAACCTGAAAGTTTGAGAGTGAGCTTTTCTAGTACTGACATCTGAGAACACCCTGGCCTCTCCAGAGACATATGACCCAGGGAACCAAGCAGAGTGGGGCCCCTCCAACTCTGGAGGGCCTGGTGAGGCTGGAAGTGGGTCACAGCTGGTGAGGAAGGCTGCTGTCTCCTTTGGCAAGCCAAGCTGACTTAGAAGTTTACAAGTTCTCCCCATGTTTGGATTGGCTATCTTTTCAGAGGTGGCATCCCTTACAACTTGAGACCTGACTTGAAACATCAGAGAAAACTAGGACTAAGTCCTGAATAGACCCCAAAGCTCCAGGTTCAACAGCCACAGGAAATGCCTACTGAGAGGGAATAGCCACTGTTCAAACAAGAACTACCCAAGAAGAATCAAGAATCTTCTGAGACAGTTGGAGTTCTAGGGGAAATGACTAAGGAGTCCTTGACAATCAGGCTTGGGTTTGAGGTTTCTGAGAAGTTGCAGAAATCTTGAACCAGAAAGTCAAAGTTCATTGGCACATGCCATTTACTAATAGGAAGAGTGTTGGTATTTAATGCTTTGTTTGTTTGTTTTGATCTGTTATTTATTCTGGTCCAGCTTTTCCAACAGTAGCAGCTTGGATTGGGGTGTGTGACTATATTCTTTGCTGTATAATCATTCACAGTTGTCTTCCTCCTCCTCCTCCTCCTCTTCCTCTTCCTCTTCTTCCTCTTCTTCTTCCTTTTGTTTCTTTGTTTCACTGTTGAGAGAGGGCCTCCTATCTTCAGACTGGCCTCAAACTTGCTATGTAGGCAAAAATAACCTTGAACTTCTGATCCTCCTGCCTCCACCTTCTGAGTGTTGGGATGACAGATGTGTGTCATGTCAGCATGTCCAGTTTAGATGCTGCTGGGGTCCAACTTGGGGCTTTGTGCATTCTACTTATCCACAAATTTACCTACATCTCCGCTCCAACCTCAAAGGTTGTAAGCACCCTAACCTGACCTGTGTTTGACTATGTGACTTCCCTTCCCAAATGCAGCTCCTGCCTTGGAACTATAAGAAAGATGCAAAGTTCTGCCCTTGGTATGCACTGAGTAGTCCTGACTGCCTGTTTTCTTAAGATGCCTGATGTAGATGACCTACCCTAGCATGTTCAGAAGACCCCACCCATCCACCTTGCACCTATAATAGAGCAATTTCCACTGGCTGTGATCATAGAGGAAATGTAGTGGGTCCCAGCAGCAGTAGTGATGTTGGCCCTCATTATGCCAAATGTGAGATTATACTGTTTATATTCTTGATTTTATTTTTATAAAAATGAATTTTTAAAAAAACATTATACCAAAGTAATGCTTGGGTTTTTTTTTGTTTGTTTGTTTGTTTGGTTTGGTTTGGTTTTGGTTTATTTGTTGTTATTTGGTTGGTTGGTTGGTTGGTTGGTTGGTTGGTTTGGTTTGGTTTTATTCTTTGTGGTAAGAAATTCTGTAGGACAGAAAATTACCTGGGAGCTGTGTAAATTTGGGCAACCTGATTAACAGTTAGATCAGAATCAATCATAAAAATTTAGGCTGAAGTCATATAATGTTACCTTCTAAAAGAGTCAGGCCATAGCTTTCAAAGGGATACTAGGTTAGCTCAGTCAGTGGTTTCTCCTTGTATAGCATCATTTTGAAATAAAAATTCAGTTTATACTATGGAAAATGATTAAGATCTGCATAGGCTTAATATAACAGATTATAAATGGCAGATCTGGTGACTGAAATAAAGTCCAATGAATGAACTTACTTACAATGTTTTCAGGTTTTGAAAAGTGAGATGAAAAACCTTTCTTGAAAATGTATTTCACAGTTGGAATAAGGTCACTGAGAAGAGCCATGCCTCCACTGCCCTTCACTAAGTAAAAGGAGTAAGTGGTAATTTTGGCTTTTGTTGCTTGTGATTGAAAATGGCTTCTTAACCTGAGGCTTTCCCAAACTCTGTTGATTCCCTCATGAATGCCTGGAAGTTCATAAACTACCTGAATTATATCAAAGTTGTGTGTATTCTGATGATCACTGCTTTCTTTGAGAGAAGACCTGAAGATGTTACCCAATACCTCGGTTCTGTACTTTCAATGAAGTCAACACCTGATATTTCCTTTGTGATACTGACCATTAAATGATTTAGAGTTCTTTAAAACAATAACAAAACCTCGCAAGCCTCCTCAAAATGTTTCAGTAATTATTCAAGCTCACTTGGGCTGTGGCTTCCAACACATCCATTCATTTTGTGCACATTCTGCCTCAAAGGCAAAAGTTGACTTTTCAAGTTGTGGATCTGGAAATGGAGAAGGCAAAATGGCTGAGTCATGTTACTGCACACAGAAGTCAGTCATGGTTGTTTTCCCTTCTTGGTTTTTGTGTCATTCCTCAGAGTTCAATATAAAGAGTATCTCAAAAGACCCAATTTAAGAGTAGACAGTGTGATAGAGTGTTTAGTCTATGAAAAGAAAGCCTTGAGTTCCATCCTCAACTCAAAAATAAACAACTACAACAACAACACCCTCCTCCTTAATACACAAACCTCAATAGTTTAGAAGTCACTTTAAATAATAAAGGCAGGGGGAGATAAGGCAGAGACACCGAGCTCTATACTGCCTCTGACAGCCTGAAACCTCTTTTCAGAGTTCATTTCTACTCAGGTGAAGGCAAGATTCTTGATTTCACTGCAGAACAGAATTTCAGAATAAGAAATTTATTGAAAAGATTCACTGACACAGATTTAAGCAGAGAATTAAAAGATGGGCTGTCAGGTTTGTTTGTTTGTTTGTTTGTTTTTATCACTATGATAAAACACTGACCAAAACCAACTTGAGGAGAAAAGGGAAAAGAATTTATTTGGCTTATAGATTAGAATCCATCATCAAGAAAGTCAGGACAAGAACTCAGGCAGAGACCATGGAGGAATACTGCTCTCTGGCTTGCTCCTCCTGCCTTGCTCCTCCTGCCTTGCTCAGCTGGCTTTCTTATACACCACATGACTAACTGTCCCTGGGCAGCACTGCCTGCAGTGAAGTAGGATCTTACTCAGCAATCAGCAATCAAAAAAATGCTCTACAACCTTCCTACAGGCCAGTTTGGAAGTGAGTATTTCCTCAACTGAGGTTCCCTTTTCTCAGATGACTCAAGCTTGTGTCAATTTGACAAACAAACAAGAAAAACAACCAAGAAACAGAGGCTAAGGAAAAGAAGATTACACTCCCAAGAGCCTGGGTGTAGGTGTCTTAAGAGTGAGACATGATTAATTGTCTTTATAATAGCTATACATACCATCTTGGTGGCTTCTGGAGTTATATCTCACAGGGTTGCTTAGGAACCCGGATGAGATCACAGGTGATTCCTAAGGTACACTGGGTGGGATGACAGTTGATAAGGAAAAAGTTCAGGTCACAAGGTGTGCACAAAGGAGCAGTAATACCTTGTTATTGTAAACAAAGTTTATATTGTCATTACAGGATACCTAGGAAATTTCAGGTTCATACCTGGGGAAGGAGTAAGATCATACAAAGGTCTTCTATGCTTAAGTCTTGAGCATGCATCATTGCTCTTTAAATACTCCTATTTGAAATGCGTTATTTTAGAAGGAATATTGTCTCTGGATATCTTTACAGCAGATCTTGTTATTCCTGCTGGAACTCTTGACTCCCAACTAGCAAAAGACTACAGCCAGACTCCGGTTCTTTCCCTTCCAATCCCCCTGATTATCCGTTGTCTTTCATTCTGTCTCAAAACAAAAGAAACCAGACTAGTGGAACGCATGAGGTTTTGTTTATAATTGGGAAGTGCATCTTAGCAGATGGAGTCCTTCAGCCTGTGCTCTCTAAATTCTAATAAAAAAAATATATATGAATATTATATATATATTCATATATATATTTATATATATACATATTCACACACACACATACACACACACACACACACACACACACACACACACATATATATATATATATATATATATATATATATATATATATATATTCTTACAGCTTCCTCAGAGTGTTCTGGTACAAGATGCCAGTCTTCACAAGATTTTGACTATCACCGAGAGCTCCCATTACAGACATGAGAAAAGCCAGGCCACAGAATTAAAGTGACATATGCAAAGGCTACAGAGCAGAGCCAGGACTCCATGACAGTCTTATGATCCTAGCTTGTGCCTGGTCATTGCATGACAGTAATGGCGTTCTGAGGGCCTCAGACAGAGGTAAGGTTGAATACATCAGTGACCTTCATCCTATGGGACCATTTTCATAGAACTGTTGGAAAGGGAGCTGTTTACAAAAGAAATTCCGAGCTTAGGTAAACAGGCTATTCCCAAGAGTCTAAATTGGAAGGATTTTTCGAAGAGTACACAGACAATTTTTCCACACCAAGCAAACAGAAGCTAGCCAGACCTGTGACAAGCAAGAAAAGTCCTGAGCATAACTTCTCCTCAACCTCGAAGTACAGACTATGACATCGAGAGACGTTGAGGGTTTGCATTTTTTTTTTCCTTCCAGAAGCAAACTCAACCAGAAAAAAAAAAAAAAAAAAAAGGCAGCAAGACAGATGCACCGTGGAAAAAGTGTCCCCGTCCTTCTTGACTTTTTGCAACTGTAGCACAGTAGCTGTATTATTATTTCTAATAGTAAACATTTTTCTTAGATGGGACTTTGACATTAAGTAAATGGAACATATTTTTTAAATTTACTTGTTTATTTTGGGGGTTTGCTTATTTGTTTGTTTGAGGCAGGGTCTCTCTGTGTAGTCCTGGCTGCCCTGGAGCCCTCTGTGTAGATCAGGTGGCCTCTAATTCACAATAATCTATGATCTGCCTGCCTCTGCCTCCTGGGTGCTGGGACTAAAGGTGTATGCCGCCATTCCTGGTAAGATTTTTTTTAATGGTTCATCTGTTTACTTATTCGATTTTATCTTTTATTTTAAAAACAACTGTTCAGTTCTCACATGGTTTTAATTAACAAATATTGATTATCCATAAAAAATTTGTTTTATAATGACATGTTGATGTGTGTACAAATGTAGTATTTAATTGTTTTTTTAAAAATCATTTATTTTTGAGATTTTGAGATTTATATTTTGAGATTATAATATAATTACATTCTTTACTCCTTTCCTTTCCCTCCCTCCAAACCATCTCATATTTCAAATTCACATCCTCTTTTTCATTAATCTTTGTTACATGATTTTTATATATAAATATATATTCTCTATTATAACCTTCTCAGTCTATATAACGTCACTTGTATGTATGTTTCCATTGCTGACTCTTGGTGTTGGATGAGCAGTTGGTATTCTCTTCCTTGGGGAAGAGCACCTCTTCTGCTCTCATTATTCCTCAGTTGTCTGTAGCTTTTTGTTCATGGTTAATGACTTACAGTCTTTCTCCCATGCACTTTATAGTGTCTCTTGTTCTTGTCTTTGTTCAGCTCATGTTTAGGCAGTCATGTTCGTGAGACTTTACGGGTGTAGCTTCTGATACTAGTAGGACACAGTCTCACAGCAAACTCTTTGATCCTTTTGCTGTAACAATCATTCTCCCTCTTTTGCAATAATCCCTGAGCTTTAGGTAAGGGATTTGCAATGTAGGTATATCCCTTGGGATGGGGCACTACAGTCCTGTGTTTTGATTGGTGGTGGTCTTCTGAAATAGCCTGTCTGTTGGAAAGACAAGTGTCTTTGATGAGGGGTAAGAACTACATTTATCTGTGGGTACAAGAACACATATTTAGAAATAGTTGGGAATTATGCTGGTTTAGTACAGTGTTCATTGTGCATTCACCTCCAAGATCCATGACTTCGCTGGCCCTGGGTACTTAACAAGATTTCCAGTACTGGGTATGATTTCCCTCTCATTGAGTAGATCTTAAGGCCAATTAGAGAGCTGTTGGTTATCACCAAGGAGCAAGCACCACTCTTCCACCCTTAGAGTTATCTTGCCATGCTAGTAGTTGTTGTGGTACACAAGCATCATTAGTTGATTAACTAAACTGCACTAAGTGTGCCAAGAGGGCAAAAGAAAAAAGAATAGGATATGTTCTTTTGTAAATGAAGTCCATTGTGGTAGTGGTGATCATGCTCTGGCAGTAACCAACTGCTCTCTGGTTAGACTTAAGACCAGCTCAATAAGAGGGAAATACTAGAAAGCTAGATAACTGTTGGTTGCTTCCTTCCTTTAGAAGCTTGCTTGTAGAAGAAATATTTTTACAGCCAGGCTTTTCTGAAGAGTCACATATTAAAATTCACTGGGACATGCCTAGTTTATGTGTCTCAGTTTTGACTCCTAAGAGATTTATATCTGTGGATAGGAACATAAAATAATGGAGACTTGTCTGCCGACACAAAAGAACTGTTCAGGTTGTCAGTCTGACAGGGAGTTCCAGTGATGGAGGAACTTCTCAGACAAGCCCCTATTACAGATGTACAAAGGATGTGAGCTTTAGAGTCATTTCTTTGAATTCTAGCTCTTCTGTGCCACAAACAAAGAAAACTAACAAAGTACCACCCATTGTGTTGGGTAAACATTTTTATATTTAAGGTTGGTACCACTGGTCCTATTTATGAATGAGAAAACAGACTACACAAGGCACAATAATCTGCCCACAACTGCAACTAAACAGTGGATTCAGCCTTTGGTTAGTGCAAACCCAGTAAGCAAAAAACGGGAAATGAAGAGTAATGAGACACTTTACAAGTAATTCTGATAAGGAATAACTTCTAAAGAAGTTCTTCTCAACCAAACAACAAACAAACAAAAACAAAAAGACAAGGGCTTATGTCATGGTAGAGCCTCCAAGCCCAGTTCTGGAGAGACTGAGAGGCAGGAGAGCTGCCCACGTTTCCCTGGTGTGGTGAGTTGGAATGGTATGGATTCATAACCAAATTACCATGTTGTCATTAGTCCCTTAATGGTGGCCACTCATTGCCTATTGCTGTGTCTGACTTGACATCAATGTGGTGAATGTATGAAACCTTTTTGGTGTTAATAGACCTAGTGTCCACCAACCCCAGAGCTAAGATTGTTGTCAACAGCATTTGAAACTTATTTCATTTTGCTATAGGCCTAATGTTTCTACCAAGGTTTTTGAAAACTGTGTTAAATTATGAGTTTCTTTTGTTTTATAACTACAGAAATTTCATGAAACTACTACCATGCTGGAAAATGGTGTTTTGGGTACTTGAATGTATGCTCCAAGGCTGAGATGACGTATTTAGCACTAGAACAAACTAACTCACATTCTGTTTGAGGTACAAGGCCTGTGTTTTTGCATCAACATTTGTAGGTCCTAGGGTAGCCTGGGCTAGAAAGTGGAACTGTCACAAAAGGCAAGAGCAAAGATGGAAGACAAGAGAGAGGAGTGTGCAAGAGAGGAGAGAGGAGAGAGGAGAGAGGAGAGAGGAGAGAGAGAGAGAGAGAGAGAGAGAGAGAGAGAGAGAGAGAGAAAGTGACTTCACAGGGGTCTTGAAGGAGGTAACTCATGCTCCTTCATATAGAAAAGGTTCCTCCTGACCAGTAAAGGTGGAAATATTTCTGAAAATGGCCAGTTTAAGATCATGCCTCTTTAAAAACAATGGATAAGACCACCTCTGGACAGAGAATTAACACTGATATAAAGCTATAATGACCGTACTTACTCTAGGTGCTCATGTACGAGTACACATCAGTGATTTGGGATTGGTTCTTGTGCTTTTTTCTAGAAATCCTCATATGAAACAAAATGAATAATGAAAGACACCCTGTTCCAACTCCCAAATTCAAGCATAGGAACCTGCCTACAAAAGCTTACACAGACAGATCTAGTGTCTGCCACCTTAAAACTAATGTCTCTCCACCATCAAGCCTGTGCTTTTCCTATTTTTCTGTGTTTTGTCTTTGTCTTTTGAGAGACAAACATCAAGATCTCCATGTGGACTATTGGATGATGGGAGATTAGTTTATCCACAAAAGATCCTAATATGCAGTGACAGTTCCATAACTAAATCCTGTCACTTCTTTCTCTACTTTGTGTTGATAGTGGCATGATCTTGCCATTTAATTTGCTTGCTAGGTTGATAGATTAAATGGCTTTCCCCCCTTTTTAGTATTTGAGTCCACTCATCTTCGTTCTAAAATGCAGAACCTAAAAGATGACGTAGAGATCCCTGTATGAATTTAAAGACAAGGATAGCCCAAATAACACTTTGTTCCTATGAACTATGGTCCAGGGAATGGAGTGGAGCTGATCTCTCCCTGAGAAACTGAGTATGACTGCTAGGTGCCGTTTAACTGTGTTCCAAAGTGGTGGACAACTTTAATGCCCTTTCTCTAAGCAGCTGTAGTCTGCTGCTTTAGGAGAAGTAGAAGAAAACAGTTGAGCTATATCCAAATAGACCCATAGTACCTTCAAGGGCCTGTGTCACTGTAATCAGGAAGCCTAGAGTACTGTCCAAGCCTAGGACATGGTAGATAATATAGATAGAATGTCCTAAGAATTGATAGGAGGTGAGAGTATTTCATTGGTCTAAGTGACAAACTACTTTCAGAAAAGCATAGAAAAGACTTTTCACAGAAATTCTTGGTTTTCTTTGTTTCACTTTCCTCCATAACTTACAGTAGTGAACGCCATCCAAACCGCATGGTCTGAGAATAGCAAGCATGCTGATAAGCTACACTGGTGGGAAGATGTTTCATAAAAATGAGAAATGGTTTCCACCTCCAAAGGAT
>JANHMN010000007.1:703879-720419 GCA_030674055.1 Rhabdomys pumilio | reverse complement strand
GCTACTTCACCCTTCTGACCTGCAAGGGCAACTTTTCTCTTGGGTGCTGTAAGTTCTGCTCACACTGCTAAAGAAACTTCCAGGGAATTGAAAGGACAAACAGACTCTTCTTCCTCCCACCTCTTTATCTTTGTCCTTTTCCTCTTTTAGGGGGATAAACATTTAAATTCTTGGACATGCAAAAGCAAGTGTGTGTGTGTGTGTGTGTGTGTGTGTGTGTGTGTGTGTGTGTGTTAACGATAATATTTAAAGTCCGCTACATATATATAGGAAATTAGAAAATATGACCAGGAAAAGGCACAGAACAAAGATGTCTGTGCTTATAACTCAGGCTAACAACCAGCACAGAAAAGCCTACCCTGCTTAACTATCAGAACAGCTTAATAAACTTAGAGGAAGAGAAAGATGTACTTCCTAGAGTCACTGCATGAATAGATTCAAACATCTGATTCTTACCTAAAGAAAAATTACACACATTAAAATAAATGGAAAACATGACCATTAAAAGGGAGAGGCAAGGCAATAAAACCTGTCCCTGAGAGTGACCTGGTGGAGTCAGGTCACTAAACAAACATGTCAAAGCAATCACCTTAAAGAGATTCTAAGAACTCAAGGGGAATCTGGAGAAGGTTGAGAAACAAATTATAAACAAGTGGAACTAACAATAGAGAGACTGAAAGCCAGAAAAAAGAGAAAACTCTGGAGCTGAAAGGTCTAATAACTGAAATGAAAAATTCAGTAGATTGATTCAAAGGCACAGGTAGGCTGACCAGACCTGAGCAGTGGGATCCTGAAGTAGAACAATTGAAATTATTTGATCTGAAAAATAAAAGTTACTGAAGAAATTTGAACAGAGTCTAAGTGTTGTATGAAAAATTACCTACTAAACCAGCATATATATTATGGAAATTCCAGAAGAAGAGAAGGGGCATTATTCAAAAAAATAAATGCTTCCAAACTACCCAAAATTGCTATAGGGTGTGAGTACAAATATTGAACTCCATAAAGGATAAACTAAAGAAGAAAAATAAAATACCCATATCAAAACACATTTATAATCAAATGTCTGGAAAATGGAGATTAAAAAAATTTTGAAAGCAGCCAGAGGGAAGTGACTCCTTACACAAGGAATTGAAATCCCAGATGTTAGTAAGCAGTATTTTACGTACAATGTGCTACAAAGTCATACTAAATTCCGTATTGAGAAAAGCTATCTGGCAAACACACAAGAGAAAAATGTTCCCGGACAGACATATGCAAGGGAGTTCCCTATTGCTTGATCTTCACTCTGAGGTCCTAGGACCCCATTATGGGCAGACTTTCAATGAAGCAGCCTTCTAACACATGGTCCTTTGGGAGATTGTGGTGGGCTGAATAGGTTTGGCTTCCATAGATTCATGTGTTTGAATGCTTAGCTCATAGGGAATGGCACAATTAGGAGGTGAGACCTTGTGGGAGAAGGTGTGGCCTTATTGGAGGAAGTGTGTCACTGGGGGGTGGGCAGGCTTTGAGGTCTCCTATGCTCTGGTCAGTGTGGAACACAGTCTCCTCCTGGCTGCCTTCAGATCAACATGTTGAACTCTCAGCTCCTTCTCTGCACCATGTCTGCCTGCAGGCTGCCATGCTTCCCACCATGATGATAATGGACTAAACCTCTGAAATATAAGCCAGCCCCAATTAAATGTTTTCCTTTATAACAGTTGCTTTGGTCATGGTGTCTCTACACAGGAATAAAACCCTAAGACAAGGTTGTTAAAAAGCTATATCGTAGCTAGTATTATTGTACTTTCAATTTGCAGCTCTAGATTTTGTGTAACATTATGCAGAGATTGATGTTTAAGCTGTTTTGATCCCTTTGGGCACACAATTTTATAATAAAAGTACCCCAAACAGGTGGGGATGGAGGGCTATAGATATACAGGTTTATAACATTCCAGGGTTTTTTTTGCATATATATATATATATATATATATATATATATATATATATATCTCCATGGTCTCCCAAAGGACCATGTGTTAGAAGGCTGCTTCATTGAAAGCATATATATATATATATATATATATATATATATATATATTCAAATTAGATGTCATAACATTGAGATATTCCATGTAATTCCCATTATAATTACAAAGAAAATACTTCTAGAGTATACAAATCCTTACAAGGACTTAAAGTATTATCCTGTGAAAATTTTCAGGTAGGTATAAAGAAAATCTCAAAGTAGGAAATAAAAGACAAAGGTATATAAGGCACAGAAAAAAGAAAAAGTAAAACAATATGTCCCTTATTACTACTACTTATGTTTAATATAAATGCTTTAAACCTTTCAACCAAAATACAGAGCCTAGAGGAATGGATTCAATTATGTGCAGTCTATAAGAGATGCAAATAGGTTGATGGTGTAAAGATAGAGAAGAACGGAAATAGTCACCAGAAATTGCTGAATTATCTACTTATATGAAGTATCTGGGTGTCAGATTCATAGAGGCAGAAATACGGACGGTCACTGGACATTAGGAAGCAAGAAGTTGTTACTCACTGATGAGTTCAGGTTTTGCAAGTTGGCAACAGATCTGGAAATGGATGGTGTTGATGGTTTTAACAGCATAATCATATTTAACCACTGAACTGTTCACTTTAAAACAATTAAGGCAGTAGATTCTATATTCTCTGTACACCTATGCTTTTAAAATGCTTCGCTTTTAAAATGTCCATTATCTCTGAAATAATTGTATATATAACTTTTAGGCCAACATTCTTAGAAGCATTGTTCACAGTAGTCTGAAGATAGGAACAACCCAAGTGTCCATTAATAGGAAGATGAACCAATGTGGTTTATCCATGCAATGGGAAATCATCTAGTCATAAATGGAATGAGGTTTTGATATGTGCTACAATACGAACGAACTTTTAAAAATTGTGTACAGAATGAAGAATTCTAAGTGAAAGGTCATATATTATATAGTTCGGTTCATGTGAACTCTCCAGAGTAGATGTACCCACATAGACAAAGTTAATCCCTCTGGTAGGGGGATATCATAGGAAGGATTGCTCACTGGGTTCAGAGTTTCTTTTTGGAGTGATGGAAAAGATTTCAAAATAGGGGGAATAGTTTAACAGTATTGTGAATGTAATTAATGTCACTGAATTATAGATTCAAAATGGTTATGTTGTATGTATTCATCGCACCTCCAAATATATATTATATATTTTTTCATAAAACTGACAAGTAGGAGAGAGAAGGAGAATAGAAAGAAGGGAAAGGAAGAAAGGATACAGGGAAGAGATACGAGGAGGTCAGGGGCAGACACAAGTGTACAGCATCCAGCTTAGTTGATTATCCTGAACTAAGAGGCAATGTGTCATGGTAGTGTTATTACATTTGATCCATACAAAGTTATTTCCTTTTACCAGGAGAAACCCAGCCTCTCATTGAAAAAAAAAAAATCCAGTCAGAAAGTGGCAGGCGATTTTGGAGAGTTCAAGGGGCCATTGTGTTTCTACCTTACTCTCTTCCTTCCTGAGACACTGATGTGAAGAGAGAAGGAACAAGAATCCATAGCCAAGGAGAGAGGTGGTCTGTCAGCACTGTATTCTTAGTACAACCAGCTCTGACACCAAAGGAGTCCTTACCTCCCAGTCCCCTGAGCACTAACCCATGTTACCATGCATGAAGGACAGCACTCACAGCCATGAATGTGATCTTAACCCAGTTACGGTCACACCAGTCACTCCACTCCTTAACCACTGTCTTCTGCGGCTCACAGCATGTTCCTGCACACCCTGCTTTCAAGTTAGGTCTGCTTTGCCTAGTGGCTCGATTAGCTATCTCTTATTCTTCACATCCTTTGCAAACATTGCTCCCTGGAGCAATGTTCCCTGACACATCACTTAAGAAGCAAGCCACCTCTCCTCCGTCCCCACACATCCCACATTATAGCTATATTGTCATTAGACTATTGATTTCCTTTGTAAGTAGAGATTGATACTGTTTAATTTACTATTGTATCGCTGGAGACTAGTCCAGTTCATTCCAGTCCACATGCTTAGGGAGACCTTTGTAAACACTCACTGAATTAAAACATAGATAAAAGAATATATTAACAGCAAAGGACTTGTTGCTTTAGCAACTGAACACATACATGCTGTTGAGTGAGTAGATCAATAAATTACCTTGGCAAACTCTAATCTAATTCCTACTCTTCTGGAGCGCTTGATAGACTTAGCGACAGTTTTCACTAAAGACAACCTAAGACACAGAAATGCAGAGAAGAGGGCAAACAACACAAGCAAAGTTATTGTGTGCATATGTAATTCCCAGTGACTCTAACAGTAAGGAAAGCTGCGTAAAGTAGATTCTTACCACCCCATGCTCTACAAGCCAGGAGCCTGACAGATTGCCTCAGCTCCCAGCTCACTTTGGATGAGTGAACACTACTTGTGAGTAGTGTCTAAATCAACTGTGTGTATAAGAAAACAAATTATTTGTGATCAAAAAATATACTTTTTATTCACTGTTGCCATATGCCTTCTGCACAGGTGATCTCAAAAAAAGCCATTGTTGAATCAGACGACAAACACAGATATGTAAGAGGAGGATTGTGAAGGCAGTTCTGGGTGTAGCGCTAGAGGCTTCTGGAAGCTGCCTGGGCAAGTGAAAGTTATGGATAGATGGGTCCTAATGACAATAGTTCCCAACCTGTGGGTCACAGTCCTTTTGGGGGTCAAACGATTCTTTCACAGGGGTTGTTTAAACTATTAGAAAACACATATAGTCACAGTAATATTCACAACAGTAGCAAAATTAGAGTTATAAAGTAGCAAAGAAATAGTTTTATGGTTGGGGGTCACTACAACACGAGGAACCGTATGAAAGGATCATAGCATCAGGAAGGGTGAGGACCACTTTATGAAAACCGCTCTTTGCTTTATGAAAAGGGACGTAAGTATAAAATGAGATTTTTATTAACTTGTGCTCTATTACAATGTAACTTTCTCCTTCCCATCCCCCCACCTTCCACCTTGCAATCTTTGATTAAATTCCTCACTCTTTGATAGAGTTTAAAGGGATGGGTGAGGTTTATCAGGGCTATCTGTGATGCTAGTGAGCAAAGCAGTCATACTAGAAATAATTAGAACAATCCAAACTATCAGAGAAGATCACGTGGGGCATGCCAGTCTACCCACTCCCGTGCAATCACTTGCCAGTGAGGCTGCTCTACTTAGTCCTATTATGAGCAAAGCATCAGACAAAGACACACTGGGGACATTCTGCAGAGAGCTGACCAGTATTCTCCAGACTATCGAAGTGGTGCAAACAAGAAAGACCACAAAACTAACACAAACCAGAGAAGACTGATAATATATGGCAACTGAAAGCCATGTGCTACCTAGATCAAATCTTAGATCAGAGAGAAAACATTAATGGGAAAACAGATGAAATCCAAATACAAGCTGGAATGCAGTTAATAGCAATGTACTGATGCTAATCACAAGGTTGCCAATAAGGTCAACAACAGAGGGTAATGGTTTCAGCAGATGGCAGTTTTGTATTGTTACAAAGTTTCTGCAACTCTAAAATTACTACAAAACAAATAGATAACTTTAAGAGTATCCTCACAGCTTGGTTCAGCTCCTTATTAAGTGAAGGGAAGCAAATACACAGAGAAAGGATTTAAATAGTTCAAACTGATCAGAAAGCAAAAGTTGGGAGATGCCAGTGCTCACCTGACCTTCTCTTTTTTTTCCCCTTTTATTCAACCCAGAACCAAATCCATGGTCAAGAGACACCACATTTAGAGTGGGTCTTTGTCCTTCAGTTAAGTCTCTCTGGAAGCACCTTCACAGACACACCCAAAGGTGTGCCTCCTTGGTGCCCAAATGTGATCAGCTATACATGGCATAGATAACAAGGCTGTCATTAACCTGATATGGGAGGGTTCTCATTAAGACTGGGCCAAGCAGGCCAAAGACAGCACAGGGCCAAAGTAAAGGCCTGTTTGAGACTATGGCTCAGAGGAGCCTCGAGGACGTTTTGGTGGAAGAGAAATTGTGTGCCATCTCCAGCCACTGTAATCTCATTTGATTCCGATTTGAGTGGCTCCTGCAGTGCCAGCATTTGCTCAGTAGTTTGACTCCTATCTGAGTGATCCAGTCGTATCTGTTGGCAGGGAGTAGCCTGGGCACAGATCCACCTGTAATTTCACGTCCAGCATCTGGATCTTGGCCTTGGCACTGGTCAATTTCCTCTCAAATTGATTGGCATGTGGGTCTGAAGACAGCAAGCTTTGCCATTTTGCATGTGATTTTGTAAATAACCTGGGTACCTAGAAGCCACTAGGCAGCTCTTTCTCAGCCAGAGGCCTTGAAATCATCTTTCTTGCCAGAAGAATGATTACACAGATGGAAGAACTTTATAAACATGAATTCCATGAGCCTGCCAATGTAGGTCAAGAAGATTAACAATAATAAGATTTCATATCCCTGTACATTCTAGTACAGTGTAAATACAACCCAGTGGGGAGGGCTTCACAAAGCCAGCAGGCCCAGTTTCTCCTCTTAGTGCAGAATGTCGCATTTGTTTGACATTTGGGTTATTTCTGGAGTGATGTCTTCCATGCAGAGTCGTCTCATGTAATGAGGAAACATTAGGTAGAACAAGTCCTGAGTTTGAGTCAAATTCTGACCTAAAATGATCTGCACAATAGCCCCATTTCTCCAGGTTTTGGCCATGGGGACACCTTAAAATTCTGTCTGCAGGGAGGCAGATTGTATCATGGGGAGCGTCAACGCAGAGAGCTCGTCAGAAGTTGATGTTGGCATGAAGGCTGAGCTGTTGAAAACTCAGGTTCAAAGTTTTCTGTTTTTTTTTTTTTAATGGCTTAAGTTAAAAAAAAAAATCATAGGCTAACATATCCTGACTCTCCCAATTGTATAAATAGTCTGAGGAGACATGAAAAAGGTCTTAAAACATAACTAAATACATGTCTACTTGTAAGGTCTTCTTGTTCTGCAGTCATTTAGCTTGTGACTTTCCCTGGGGAATATTTTGATATATGGAGAAGGTAAAACGGAGGTAGAGTCTTGGGCAGAATGCAACTATTATTCACAAGCAGACTACAGACAGACTGTCAGCCAACACCCTAGTGCTTAGATGGCCTTCCTCGATGAAGCTGTTAGCACAGAACTCTGTTGTCTGCCCAGAAAACATGATCCATGTTTCATTATTTCTGAAATATTGAAGGTTTTCTCCCTCCTTTCATTTCTGATTCTTACAAAGCCCTTTAATTTTAACACCATCTTCTAGCCAACATTCACAATAAAATTAATGTATGCCATGACTTCATTTCTTTTCAGCAGTTTATGATATTTAAGAGCAGGCCAAACATAATTTATTTATACAGTTTGATCCTGTTTCTGCTCCTCTATTTCCTCTCCTGGAAAGCAGAGGGAAAGAACTGTAAATATATCAAAGAAATTAGACATTGAACTTTGCTTTCCCCCAACGGCTGCACATAAAATTAAAGCATTTGTCTCAAGAGAAAATTAAGAGAAAAGAACATTGTATCATCTGAAAATCAGATTACGAAAACATCAGGTCTAGATAACGATATTTGTGCAGGTCAGGAAATACAAAAGTTGATTTATTCTGGTTTTGAGTCCTATTAAGTTTCTGGATTTTATACTATGTCATCTTCAGGTAAAATGAGGAATTACATTCGGATTATTTGTTACTGCACATAAAATGAAGAAGAAGGCAGCAGGGGGGCTGACATTGGAAGTCTCATTAATTAAGCATACAATTAGCCTTGATCCCTTTAACATGGTCCTGCTAACTGTAGAGGAGAGACAATTTGAGCTCCACTGTATACTGTGTGCTCTTTATCTGTATACTTTATCATTAATCATCTTTCTATCCACCCATTCATCTATCCATCCATTCATCCATGGGAAGAAACTTTTCTTTTTGACCATTTCTGTTTCCCTTTTGCTCAAAAAGTCACAAAATACATAATGTCTTTAGAAATAGTTAATAAGATCTGAAGGCTCTTTGGTTTCTACTCATTCTGAGAGTAGTAGTTCTTTCCCATAATGAAGACATGCTTCGAGAGACAAGAGTAAATTGTGGACCACTATTCATGATCTAAATTCCAAATATTTTCCTGACAGAGAGCCCACCAAACTGGACTGAACAGAGGCAAGCAGGAAGCCAGATTTGGGCTTTTAGACATGCTTCACTAGTGGCTACTGGGAAGGGGGCCATGGCATACAGCTTGTGCTTGTGCTTCTCCTAAAGTTGAGGAGAAGGTGGGGAAGAGCTACTGAGGTTCTCTTGCTGTTCCCTCTCAGTTCCAGAAATGTCCTGGATCATTTCGTATCTTTCAGAAGTTCCCTGTAAATTACTATAGTGTTATAAGCCAATAGAGGGGGGATACATTCATTAGACCAGAGCCCCAGGAATAAAGCTTCTGAGAGACTCATCACAGACATACCCAGGGTTGCTGTTATCTGACCCTACAGATACTTCTCCACGCAATCAACATGACAGCTCATCGCCACCATCACAAACAACCTAAACTTTAGGTTCTGAAGAGTTCCCAGACATTCAGAGAAAAAGCACAAATGTTAGCAGCTACACAAGGGCTCTAGTGCCAGGGAGTGTGAGCCGCACCCACAAAGTCATATTGTTCAAGCTGAGTGCAATTGCCACCATTTTATCCAGCATGGTATATGTATCTTTCTCCCAGATCCACACAGTGGCCCTGAGCAGCCATGGGAAAACAGTAAAGGCACACAGGGCCTCACATTTCATCACAACAGTTAAAGTGTCCATCTGGCTATAAAAACAACCCTGTCTCCAGAGGGATAGGGTGTGTTGAAAGCTTTCTATTAGAAGCCACTGCTCTGTGACTGTTCCTTCTTTCCTCTGGCAGTAAAAGCAAAGAAAGGTTAGCAGATCCACCTTGGTGTGATAGAACTGAATCCCTCCTGGGAAGGCAGGACACCTGACACCTTCCCTTTCAGCTGCTCCTCTATCTTGCTATGTCCTCTGGGAAACAATGAAGTATATGTGTAGCCTGCAGCCAGAGCTTTGTTTCCCACTTTTCTGAGAGATCGTAGCAATTGATAGTTTGCTATGCTTTCATCTTGAGATTTGTCAGATGAGCTCTGGGCCCCCCAGGAGCCAGCCAGGGGAGCCTTTGGTTATTGTCAAAGTCTTTGGCTCACTCAGAAAATCAAGGCAGTTTACAGCCAGATGCCCAACCCAGGTGCAGAGATGATTATTGCAGTAATCTCACTCAAATGTATTTCAGCCACTGTTCTAGGTGGTAAATCCCAAGTCAAAGAAAATTTTTCTCCATATGAAGAAGCCATACTTTCTGTAGCTAGACTTAAAAGTGACTCTCTTAGTTTGGGTCTCATTGCTGTGAAGAGACACCATGACCACATGACCATGGCAACTCTTATAAAGGCAAACATTTAATTGGTCCTGGTTTATAGTTTCAGAGGTTTAGTCCATTATCATCATGATGGGAAATATGGGCAGTGTACAGGCAAACATGGTGCTGGAGGAGCCAAGAGCTCTACATCCTGATCTGCAGGCAGCAGAAAGTGATAGACTGAGCATAGGAGACCTCAAAGCACTCCCATAAGGTAACACACTTTCTCCAACAAAGGCCACACCTAGCCCAACAAGGCCACACCTCCTAATAGTTCCTTTCCTTGTGAGCCAAGCCTTTAAACACAAGAGTTTATGGAGCCCAAACCTATTCAAACCCCCACAGTGACAATCTGTGAACAGGACGTTAGCAGTGCCCAGGTAATATACTAGACATTCCAGATCATTCTTTTCCAAACCTTACTTGTGCCTGGATATACTACTAAGGAGCCATCCAACTACAGCCCTGCCTTTCTCAAGTTTGCGGAGCTTCTGGGTGCTAGGGATAGAGACTTCACATGTCAGTCACCAAAGCAGTTAGATTCAAGTCCAACAAACCCTGCCTTCTAAGTAGGAGGCAAGTGGTATAAAGAGACCCCAGTGTTCTCACTGAGCAGTGAAAGGAAAAGAAAATAACTCTCACTCCTGTCCCTAATTCCAATAGGTTTAGATCCAGTAGGCATTCAGTCCAACTGAGATGGAGCTATTTAGTCACCTGGCAGTTGGACACCCTGCTATGGAGATTGACAGTGTATGTTCATTCTAGAGACACACAGTCCCCCATTGGCAGACGTCTAGCCATGATGTTTCCAATCTGGCTGCATGTATTAGGGCAGCAATTGAATTTCTGTGTTATCAAAAGTAAAACCTGATCAGGGGCCAAATGCTCTGCCTCATAATTGGCTTCTATTTTCCACAGCCAAAAATAAACCTTTGGAGTGAGAGGCCACACTAAACCTTAGGAGGCAGCACTGGGAATCGAGGGCCTGTTCTGAGCCCTCCCTTTGCTTCCAGTCCTTAGCAAGGTGGCTTGAGTAAGTCATTCAACCTCTGGATTTAAGGTTTTGCATCTGCAGTGAATAATGGGATACAGAGATCTCAGAATTGAGTAGTGGACATTTCAGGGCAAGTGGCTTATGCTTATCAATTCTAAAACAGTATTTCAAAAAAAGTCTTTAACCTTTGTTTTTACATTTATCACATATGAAGGCTGTGTCTCAGCTAACATGTCATAAGTTATCATCAGCATTTTGTTTCTCCTTTTATTTTTTTTTTTAAATTTTGAGATTATATCCTTCTATCCTTTCCTTTTCCTCCCTCTCACCCAACCCCTACTTCCTCCCTCCAAACCCTCTGATGTACTCCTCTTTCAAAGTCATGGCCTCTTTTTCTTTAATTGTTATAATGTGTATCTTAAACATATAAATACAACTTGCTCAGTCTGAAGAATGTTACTTGCATATATGTTTTCAGGGCTGACAATTTAGTATTAGGTAAGCAATGTTCTGCTTTTCCATGGGGAAGGTTATTTCTTCCATTGTAAACATCCTTTAGTTGCCTGTCCTTTGTATAGGATTGACATCCCCTAAGCATTTCTTTCCCATTTCATATTAGCATGTCTGCTGATTTTGTTGTCCTTATTGGTCTTATTGGTGAGACTTCATGGGTTTAGCTTCTATGACAATTCTAAACGACACAGTCTCACAGCAAGCCTCCAGTTCTTCTGGCTTCTACAATCTTTCCATCCCCTATTCTGGAATGTGTTGTGGATGTATCAGTTGGGACTGGGTTTCACGACTCTGCATTTTGGTAGGTTGTGGTTTTCTGTAATAGTCTCTGTCTGTCACAAATAGACATTTCCTTGATATTCCTCTCTTCTCAATAACACTTGGAGTGGAGGTACATCAGAGACTTGTACTTTCTAGATTTGGTGCTTAAACTGAAATTGCTTCCTGGGAAACCTCTAAAGCCAGCTAGGCCAGTTCTTAGGTCTCCTCAGAGTTTCTGAGTTCTGCTTTGTGTCTGTATTCTATGCCTTCCTCTGTGGTGGGGTAAACAAGGAGCCAGCTTGACCTTCAAGCACACTTGCCTCTCTGACCCTAATCTTCCTCCAACCTAGTCTAGATTCTTCTTTCAGAAAGAAAATCCTCAATGTTTCTGGGGAGTTTGAGCCATTACAACACATTTTCTGGACAGTGTCCACCCCACCCAGAGCCACAGGACACCTTGTACATCCACAACACAATGATTTTATGTCATTGGTATTTTTTCTGTTCCCATAGAGTTCCTTGAGGTCACAGTCCTGATAGCGATGGTGTCTCTGAGGGTTGTGCAAGGGTGAGAACGAATATAGAATGAATGTCCTGCTTCTGAGTGGGGCAGAGATGAAAACATAGAACTCCCTGAGTCATCCATGGTGGAGCAATGCTGGTTGCGCTCTGTGGACAACCAGACACAGAGAGAGCGATCACTCAAGAATCTATATGGCCTTGTTCTATAGTTGGGGAATCTCTTCTTTTTGCATCAGACATTGGATGGGTTTAATTTTGCTTTTAACAATGTTAAAAAAAAAAAAAAACTACCAGTGACAACAGTTTCCCATTCAACCATATTCGATTTAGAAACTTCTTTGTGTTGCCTCCATAATTTCTCCATTTAGCACTGAGATGAAGGTAACTTCAGAAAGAAGCACAAATCTAAGTTTAAATGTTTCCAAACACTTTACCTTTTACATACTCACAGATGAACCTGGATGTTCTTAGAAAATCTGCTATTGAGAGTCACTCTCCAGTAGCACTGTAATCCCTGACATTCAGTAAAGAGCTTCTTGGGATCCAGAGTTATCTTTGTGAGACTTGTCATTTCTATAACATCTTTGCAAAAAGCTTTCCAGTTATTACATTGCAGAGTACTCCAGCACCTCTTCCCTTGATCCACAGAGACCCTAAGAAAGCAACAAAGTTTCCATCTAAGAATAACTATATCTTCTGGTTTCTTTTATTTAAAATGTTAAGTCCTTGGCAGCATAATCTAGATGATTTCCTCCTGGATAAAGACAGGGAGAAAAAATGAAAACTGACAATTTGGGGACAAGGACTCGTAGACAACTCAGGGTGGTGGCTCAGGGGCTGCAAGAATGAGCTTCAACAGAATTACAGTTGGAATTATTGACTCTGTTGCATATCATCAGCCATATGAGTTTTAGTCCATTTTTGTTATTTACAGATAATAAGACTGTCATACCTGCTGTGTGACTGTACCTGAGGGAGACTCAAACAAATGATAACTCATCTCAGATAGAGTCCTGACAACACTCCAAAGAAACTAAGTCCAACTTGCTGAACCAATTGGTTTATTGTGTTTACTTATAGAAGTATGGGGTTACTTGCAGAGTATTTACAGAAGCACTGGTGACTCAGAGTCAGCTGTATTACTGAAAAGCACACCCTGGTCTCAGTGATAGTTCACGAGAGCTGCCTCCCTGGACCACCCCCTACATGATTTGTAGGCATCTGGAAAGGTTTCTTACTAGAAGTTGTTTCTGCTTAACTAAACTTGGAGATGTTGTTATATTTCAGTAGCTTCTTGAGATTTGGGATTGTTCCTGAGCTTTGTAACTTTTCTGTATTTTCTGAGTTGGAAGGAGACTCTTCTCCCTTCAAGAGGGAGTGTTGAGACTTGGAAACAGTTTCTACACAACAGTACTGCCAAGTGTTATTCTGAAGATTAAGCAAAACAATATAAGACTATATTCTCTATAATTACATCATGTTTTAGATACTTAAAATTATTACTGCCCACTTTAATGTTGCTTTTAGGAGCCTTGCTTAATACTTTTTTGGGTTTGCAGGTTGGGGGGGGGGCTAATTTAAATGTTTGTTTGTTAATCCTACATTGGCTTTTCTTTTTATATTTGCTTGTTTTTAAACCCGTGTTATATGGATCATAAACTTGAAATTTTAAAAAGAAATCAAACTTTCTGCCTTAGGGTTTTATTGCTGTGAAGAGACACCATGACCATAGCAACTCTTATAAAGAAACAGTTAATTGGGGCTGGCTTACTGTTTCAGAGTTTTAGTTCATTATTATCATGGTGAGAAACATAACAGCAGGCAGACATGGTGCTGGAGAAGGAGCTGAGAGTTCTACATCAAGATCAGCAGCAGCAGGAAGTGAACTGGCTTGAGCTTCTGAGACCTCAAAGCCCACCCCTCACGTACCTCCTCCAACAAACCACACTTGCTCCAAAATCATCCCTCCTAATAGTGCACTCCCTAAAAGCTTATGGGAGACATTTTCTTTCAAACTACCACACCAGCTATCTAGACAATACGGAAGAACACGTTGAAGAATGTCACATTTCCCCTTATTAAATAAAAATAGGCTTTCAATGTATTTCTGTTTCCTCCACAGAGGGTCTGGCATCTTGAAAACCACCAAGAACAAGAGAGAGGGGAGCAATAGAGAGACAGAGATAGCAACAGAAAGAGAGACAGAGGCAAGACAGAGAAGAAAGACAAAAAGAAAGACAGAGAGAAAGAGGGGGAGAAAGAGAGGAAGAAGAAGAAAGAAAGAAAGAAAGAAAGAAAGAAAGAAAGAAAGAAAGAAAGAAAGAAAGAAAGAAGAGAGAGGGAGGTAGAGTGAGGAAGAGAGAAAGAAAGAAAGAAAGAAGAGAGAGGGAGGTAGAGTGAGGAAGAGAGAAAGAAAGAAAGAAGAGAGAGGGAGGTAGAGTGAGGAAAAGAGAAAGAAAGAGAGAAAGACGCTAATAAAGTATAGTCAAAGGGTAAAGTTGAGGACACTGTACTCTGGATTCTGAAAGTCAAGCTCCTCATCTATATCTTTGCCTTCAAGAAGAATCCAAGCTAAGTATGAAATCCTGTTTCCTAGGATTTGGACAATCTACCTCCTCCCTTATCATCTGCTGGAAATATAGAATTCAAGATAGCCATGAAATTACAAGGATAGGAAATGCAGGCTGTCTACAAGATGCAGATTCTGGGCATCTAGTTTAATAGTTTTTCTTTCACTTAAGCAGTCTAGTGAACTGAAGGCATGCCTCAGGGCCTTGGAATGTTTCCAAGGTGTGCACCACCTAGGCTCCTCAGTCCCAGAGGGCCAGAGGGAACGATGCAGCTTCTGAGTCTATGAATTTGGGTTGGGATCTTGATTTCACTGGGGCCTCCAAATGTTAATCCCAAAGATGGGAAGAAGAAGACCACTAACCCAAATCACCATGGCCAAATAAAAGTAAGAAATTAATTAAAGCAAGCTTTTTTATTCAGGTATATGAACTGCCTTCCCTAAGGCAAGGTTCAAGAGGTCATCATTGGATGTGAGGCAGACAGGCTTTTATAGAGCTCAGTGGTAGGAGATTTCCAAATGGAGGATTTGGCAGGCAAAATAAGCAGGGTTATAGGAGCAGAACATAAGCATCACGTGTTAATCTCTCCTGAAACAAAGACATGGTTGCAAGGTGGGCATAACAAGGTAGTCAGATAACCTTTTGAGTTAAAGGTAGGGTTGCAAGATGGTTATAAACAACTTTTAAAACAAAGTCATGATTGCCATTCTTGGAACATGCAGTACAGAATCATTTGCAGTTAAGGTTACAGAGAGATCATAACCTAATCCATGAGAAACAGAGGTTTAATCATAAACAGGATTGAATCTAGTTTGTCTTTACTAAAGGAAGACTTTTAAGACTAAGGTGGAGGCAGGATGGTTCTTCAGTAGCAAGCTATGAGCAATCCAGCTTCGTTCCCCTGCAGAGTTAATAGTACTATGGTAGTCTCCTTGTGTAATGTGACTGGATTCATTGGCTATGTGAGTAGCTACAGAAATGGCTCAGCTTCAGAAAACAGTGGGGAACACTCAGCCAAGATGCACACATGAAGGCATGCCTCAGATGCTTGGCCCACGATAGATCATCATTGCCAACAATGAGTTGTCCTTTTCCTCCTCAGCACAATCTTGGGAAGGAGTAACTATTGTTATCCCATCTTACAACTGACAAGACTGAGGCTGTGGAAGAAGAAAGCTTTGCCTAATGCCAAAATTAATATTCCTAAGGCTCAGAACCAGTATGTAAATTTCACCCACCTCTGTCTCAATGCAACACAATAGGTCATCTCATATAATTTACCAGGAGTCAAAAACTACAAAAAAATAGACCTGAGAAAATCATCTTTTGTTTGCTCTTTTGCCTCTTTTTTAAATAACAATAACGCTTGAAAGATGGCATTCTTATAATGCATAGGACCTGAGATGCATAATAACCATTTTAAGATTTGTGTGTCTTTGGATGCCAGCAAAGCCTGCCAAAGATACTTTCCTGTTTAAAATAAATAAATGGATTTGGCTAGCTTTCACCTTTCCCAGTGGTTTTGGAAAGTTTCTTTTGTAGTTTGGAAGACAAAATACAGATCTAATTATCTTTTTCTAGATAATGTTCTAACTGCCTAATTACACTAAAAGCATTAATTGTAGACATTATGAATAGTGGTGCATGATAAAACATTTCCTCATGATTTAACCAGGCTTACCAATTAAATAAAGTCCTAAACATCTTCCCCCAAACTCTTATTAGCTCTACATTTTCACAAACAAGTAGCTCATTTGCATGGAACCTGCAGGTGCAAGATGTGCTATACATGTGCTTATATGTGGGGGAAACTGACATAACCAGCAAGGAAGGTGCCAAAAGGAGAATGTAATCGAATAGCAATAGCTATTCATACATGCTTGTATGTGAGTGTGTGTGTGTGTGTGTGTGTGTGTGCATGTTTGTACATATATGTACATGTGTGCATGTACACATTTGTGATGTGTGTGCATGTGTGTATGTATATGTGTGTGCATGTCTGTTCATGTGTATGCATATGTATTGTGTGCATGTGTGTGTGTGCATGTGTGTATGTTTGTTCTTGTGTGTGTGGTGTATACTCACATGCATGTGTGTGCATGTTTGTGCATGTGTGTGCATGTGTGTGAGACAAACTTGGTGAAAACACTTGATCTCTGCCATACACCTAGAAACAGAAACAGTGGGGCCATGGATGTCTGCCATATACCTACACACAGAAACAGTAGGCTGTG
>JANHMN010000007.1:644464-703677 GCA_030674055.1 Rhabdomys pumilio | reverse complement strand
GGGCCATGGATCTTTGCCATATACCTACACACAGAAACAGTGGGGCCATGGATCTTTGCCATATACCTACACACAGAAACAGTGGGGCCATGGATCTTTGCCATATACCTACACACAGAAACAGTAGGGCCATGGATGTCTGCCATATACCTACACACAGAATTAGTAGGGCCATGGATCTTTGCCATATACCTACATACAGAAACAGTGGGGCCATGGATCTTTGCCATATACCTACACACAGAAATAGTAGGGCCATGGATGTCTGCCATATACCTACACACAGAAACAGTGGGGCCATGGATCTTTGCCATATATCTACACACAGAAATAGTGGGGCCATGGATCTTTGCCATATATCTACACACAGAAATAGTGGGCTATGGTGTCAGATGGACACTGTTGTGCTGCGTCCATCCCACGCTCACCACTTTCATGTTAGTTTCCCTCACTACAGATGCTTGGGGAGGCTGAGTCCTTTAAGACTCTCATGAGAAGAAGCCCAGTGCTCAGTACCTGCCCAGTTGTGCTTCCTATTTTCACCCATTTCATTCTTTCCTATATACAAGTTAGTTTCCTTTATTCTTTCTTCAAAATTTAAATATTAATTCTGACAGACTCTTCAGCATTTCAATCCCCAGTACAGTCACTTGAGAGAAGAAATCTAATTGGCCTAACTTGGGTAAAGTCTACCCTGTTTACCAGCTCTGGTCAGAGAATAGGAGCTCAACATCTGGGTATGACCACAAGGCCCATTCTTTTGTAGGTTGGGGGTGAGAATTTTTAGGAAAGAGGTTCGGTACTCTCATAACTTTTGAAGTAATTCTAAACATCAATTGTAAATAAGTTATATTGAATGCTTTAGTAGTCCTTACTATAAATGGTATTCACTCTAAGGAAAAAGAGTGTAAGCCAGACTCTGTTGTAAGTGGAATTCAGTAAGTATATAAAGTCATTTGAAAGACTCCTTTTAAATTTGCAATAGCAGATACATTGAATGTTTTTTATAAAAATGTAAATATTTGAATATTAGCTAATGCAATTTGTGTTGATGTCAAGGGGTGAAATTGAGAAGCTGTAAATTTTTCTACTCAGTGTCTTTGATTAGTTCTTGAAGAAGCTCATCTTGAAAGATTCGGTGGTGCTTTCTGATGACTGCTCACTAAAGGCACAATTATTTTCTGTTTTGTAAAGGATTAAAGTCCAAAGAAATGAGCCAGCCTTTTCTGGAGATAATAAGTGATCTTAGTCTTCCTTTCAATTATTCAGAACACAAGCAGGTGTTTGGAATGCCCTACATCTTGCTTGAGTGTGATGTATCTGTAATTCAGAGGAGAATCATTTCTGTTCAACCCACCATTTACTGTATGTCACCGGAGGCTATGGAATAGATCCTGTGAGTAAAACCAGGTGGATGAGATGTGGTTGGTCACTTGAAAGACTCCATTGGCAAGGTATGCACCAAATGTATTTATCCAATGGGGAAATAAATGGCCAAGATCATAGCATTTATGCTGAGGGAGAAATGTTTAAGTATACAATATACAGGGCACATTCAACTATGGGTTAGCTGGCTATGTACACATTTATGTGGCATGTATACACATAGATGACTGTGCAAAAGATAGCCATGTTGATATTTAGGCAAAACTGCTCATTGTGAAGATATTAACACGCCTATAGAAGATAGATACAAGTAGACATTTGCATGACTGTGAAAGATATGCACATATACAATGTATAACAGTTTTGAGCAGCTGGCTGGGTATTCATTAACACATATATACAGTGGTAGGATCAATGGCTTGGTATGTGAGATGTGAAGGAGTCTATTAAATAACTCAACGGCATAGAATCTTGCATGCTGTGGATGTCTGCTCACTTCTTATTGAAGGAGCAAATTAACTGGTGCATCAAAGCAGAATAGTAAAAGTGCCACCAAACACTATCTGACAAATACAAAAATCCTACAAAATATAGAAGAACAAAAGTCATTTGATCAATAATTAAATACTTCCTGCAGGCCTACTGTTTACCACAGTCTGCTTTAAACAAAACTATATGGTTGTTATGTGTGATTTAAAAGACTATATCATGATGAAGATGCCCCCTATGTGTTGCCTCTCAAAGTTGAGATTTCTGGTTGTAGGCAGGCTAACGTGAGTTTAAAGGAACTTCAAGAAAAGCTAAAAGTTCGGTTTGGAATTGCAAAGAAGAATGACAGGAAAGCTTGCAACTGTAGACTAACCTAAAGGCACTGTGGAAAAGGTTGTCAATGCTGGAGAATGGGCTTGACCTTGATGTCTTTGTTGTTCTATTGTTGTGATGAAAAAGCATGACCAAGGCAATTTACAAAGGAAAACATTTAAGTGGGGCCTTGTTTACAGTTTCAGGGGGTTAGTTCATGACTATCATGGCAGGTAGCATGGCAGCAGGCAGGCAAGCATGGAATAGCAGCTAAAAAGTTACATCTGCAGGCAAAAGGCAGAGAGAGAGAGACGGACTGGGCCTAATACGGGCTTTTGAAACCTCAAAGCCCATCCCCAGTGACAAAATTCCTCCAACAAAGCCACGCCTCCTAATCCTTCCCAAGCATTTTCACCAACTTGAAAGTGTATATTCAAATATATGAGACTATAGGGGACATTCCCCTTCAAACTACCACACTTGGTTTTGGAGACAGTAATGGGGTGTTAAAATGTTTGATGTCCTATTAACAGGTTGCCTTTTGAAACTTTTTAGTATAGAGGGGAGAAGAAAGTGTTTTCCTGTTCCCATCTCTCTAATAAATTTTTGATGGACTATGCCCACCCTCCTGCTATTTTGGGTTTCCAGCCACCAATCATCTTACTATCATTAGAAAAATGGTCACATTACTTTGGAGATTCCCAAAGTTTTAGGCACTCTTCATCAGAAAAGATCAATTGTGTGTTTTTTAATGTTACCTGGTAATAGATGGATCAGTTAAGCTACAAGCAATGGCATACAGGACAAGGACCATGGTAGCAAGGAAGTAATAATGGGAACACTAAAAAGAAGATGAGTAGAAACAACACTGGAGGGTTAAAATTCATAGCAAACAAGAGACCTCAAACATTTGAAGTTGTTACGCAATAAGGATGAGGAAGCCTGTCGGAAACATGCAAAATGGAAATAGTAAAAGACCAAGATGCCAAAGATGACTTCTTAATTCCAAGTTTACCAATTAGGAAACTGAAGGTACTAACTAAATGGGAAATCTCACTAATGAACATTAATCACAGGAGAAAAATCAAAGAAAAACACATTTGGGATATGTTGGCCCCAAAGTACAGCCAAGCAGAAATGGGTGGGATGCCCAACTGATAGGACTTCCCAGCTAAGCAATCAACACCCAAGAGCCACTGCAACGTGTCCTCATAGCAGAGTCTGTCACCTGTGTAATAATTTTTTTTAATATCTTCCTCTACAGAACCAGTTTTTCTAGTTGGAAAGGGAGAGTTTTGCAGCCAAGTTATAAATAGGGATTAGTGAGTTTCTTCAGAATGCTTTTGGCCTCAGTACAGCACAAATCTGGCCAGACATGAAACTCAGATGTGTTGGGGCAGTATCAGAGGCAGTGGAAAAAATTCTAACCTCTGTCTATGATCCAAGAGACATGAACTTAAGATGCTCTAGGCAAAGTCTTGAAAAGTTGAACATCAGCACTGGCCAAGTTAGAGACAAAGATGATCCCAGCAGAAGGTGGGAAGGCTGAGATCAGAAGGTGGGTGGTAAGACACAACAATGACTACCAATCAAGCTTAGCACTGTAATTAAGTAATTAGAATAATTTAGCCCGATGGCATAAATTCTCACCTCAATTCACTTTTTAAATTCTTGATGTATTAATGACAGTTCAAGGTCCTCTGGTATTGTGATGTTGCCACTAGAACCTGACAAAGATAATAGCTGAGACTGTCAGATCAGGTGACAGTGCAGAGGGAACCCTGTGTTGGATTTGTTGTGAATTTCTTCCAGGAGCTACAGAGATAGTGGGGATAGCCAACATTTTAAAAATCATAGGAACAGGCTTCAGAGCCAACTTTTCTGAAATACAATGTAAACAGTAAATTTATATAATATATACGTATGCCCAGAGGACTTTCTCATGGGCATAAGGGCTATATGAAACATTATTGGACTGTTGCAGGTCATTAAAGCTAATATGTCAGGTTTCCACTTGATACACATGCCTGAATTACACATACACAACCACACACACATACAGTACACGTGTACATGTGCACACTAATTGGCATATCCTCCTACACACATGCACACACACTTTTTTTTTAATACTGTAGACTGCTACCTAGACAGGACTGCAGGCAAGGTCAAACAGTACCTCTGAGTTGAATAAGCAGTGTTGGGAGTTTAGGGAGGACAAACACTTCTTGAAACAGAGCATACTGCAGAGCATCCATTTTCAATCTAACCTAAGTTTTGACAAGCATATATTTATGTGCAGAATTCTTGAAGTTGAAGACAGAATCATTAGGAGTAAGTTGACAAACAAATTCCTGACATTGCTATAAGACTGAAAATAACCCATGTGCTCATGAGGCAGGGGAGGGACCTTCTAATACATATGATATTGAGTTATTAGTAAAAAGATAAATTAATTTTCAAAAAAGTGTTGTGGACCCCACATCACAAAGCCACTGCAGAAGACTTCCCAGAAGTCAGAGAGACCTGAAGTCAAGCCTTGCTTAAGATGCAGAAGAAACACAGGGAGGTACTTAGGCAGAAGACAGAGTACTGGGAAGTGAAGAAGCAGGAATTTGTCTGCTGTGTAGAAGAGAAGGAAAAGCAGAGAAAAAAATCTTCCTCCATGTTTCCAGGGTGATTTCTTCTAGAAACCCTGATGAAGCAAATTGTCACAAGTTTAAAACATAATCATAGCTCATTTCAAGAGCTGTCATAGTAAAGTCACTGATACTAAAAGGACACTGAATCAGTTTTGGACATTATCATGCCAGTGGAGGACATTAGTCATCTAGTCATCATAGTGTGTAGAAGACACTAGTCACCGTAGTGTATCCCCTCGAGGCAATTTCCTGCATTAATTATTCTGCAGCAAGGCTGAATATCTTAGTTTAGTTTGTTCACGATGGTTGAGTACCATGTACTTCAACCATTTTAGCCAACCCCCAATAGTAAATAAATCAATAACAAGAAATGCAGATAAGGCATATACTGTCACTTGCAAGGCAGGGATACTAGGGATACAGCACCACTGAGAAGATGACCTCACAAGGCAATCTGTTTCCTGATAATAGATTAGTGGTTTCCCAAGGACAGGCTGGGCGTGCAGGGAGAGATTGTGAAGGGGCATGAAGAATCTCTTATGGACAATCTGTTCAATGTAGCTTCTAGGAAAGTACACACAATCCAAGACAGTTCTTTTGTAGATATGGATAAGATATATCACAAGCCAACACAAACAGTGAGCAAAAACCCAATTTTTTTGTATACCAAAAAGGCACAGTGAGAGGTAAGCTAAGGGAAAAGAAAGTAGAGCAATTAAGGGAGGTGTTTGAATGATGGCTTTGGGATTTGAATTTAAGCAAGAATCTTACAAGATCTAGAAAAGTAAGTGACCTTGTAAGAGATGTCATGAATTTGCACATATAGCAGAATTTGGCAAAGGATGACTGGCAAGGGAAACATATTTAAGATCTCATCATTAGACCATCTGAGGAAGATGGGACATGATATAAACTAATGACAATACAATTCCAATACATCTAATACAAATAAGTAATATGCAGTAGGTGCTTCTCATGTGCCTGGTATTTATTAGCTATCATACTTATCATACTTATTATGGAACCTGCGCCATTACTATCTCTGTTTCATGGTTGAGGAAACAAAGAAACAAAGAGATTCAATATTACTGTGGTCTCAAGAGCTAATGGGGAGCTGAGCTGAGGTTGGAACTGGTCAGTTTGGCTACACAGGTTCATAGTTCTCTGCTGCCCTCCAACATTTACTGGGCAGACCCTATTATAGCTACTGGGAATGTCACTTCAGGAGCCAAGGCTGAGGATGATTCTAAGTGTGTCCATGTCTCTTCATGGTCACTGCTATAGCCCAGGAGAGTCTTCTCTCTGCAGTGGCCCTGGTTGCTTTCTCCCATTCCAGGAATACTACTCTCCAGCCATTCTGCATTCCAATCACATCTCTCCTCTCACTAGAATAATTTTTCAGAAGCATGATCACATAACCCTTCATCCAAAGCTCCTCCATGGTCGGGCCTCTCCAACCTTGTCTCATTCCTCATTTGCGTTTTAGGTTCCAGACAGAAGGCTTTTTTTCTCTCTTATTTCTAGGGCTTTAATGTTCTTTTTGTTGAGAATGCTCTTTGCCTTCTGTCTAGCCTGTCCTCGGACTCGCTTCTACAAGAACACCTCTTCAAGGAAATACGCTATAATCTGGCCAACCTTTGCCCCAAGCTCCCTCCAATATACTTGGACAGAGTGAGTCCCTTCCATCATACCACCACCAATCACACTGCATCCTAAAGTCACTCTCAGTGGGTGGCCATTCTCCCCCACACACACACCCCCGACGCTGAAGCTCTGTGACGGCAATGACTCCTGGTTATTTTGTTCCCAACACTCAACACAATACAATGCGAGGGACCTGGCTGACTTCTTTCAGTTGAAATATACATGAATATTACATTTGACAGAATATAGAAAAGAAAACCAGCTTTCTCTGAACACCTTAAACTTGGCTAGTGCTCTTGGCAGAATTGGGGAGCATTTAGGAAACTTGGTTTTGGAGGTGGTTAGCAGGGAGATACTCAGTTGATGTGTTGAATCTGGTGATAAAATGCCATCCAAGAAGAAATGTCCTGTGTGTGGCTGGCATGGCAAGACATGGGCTTACCTGGTGATGAGATGGGAGGGTCAGCCTTCTTGTTATCATTTTAGAGATTTCTTCTCTCATTGCTTCATTCAGTCATCTTCACTCAAGCTGAGTATCGCTTTATTGTCGTGAAACGGAAACCAAATTAATACCAGGCACATTCCATAAATCAAGGCAGAACCGATCTCTGCATCTTTAAGAAAGTTTCTTCATGTCTTATGTACTTTGCTATTTCTCACTTGGGTAGAGAGGCAAAGAGCAGGTTTATGAGATAGGAGCCCAAACTGAAGTGCTCTTGATTCAATTACATAGCAAATAGAAATGCCATTTCTGATCTTGCAAAGAATCACTTTGGCTTTTCTATACATCATTATTTGATAAGGACTCAGAAAGAGGTAGATTTTCTGGAACGAAGGGCTGTGAATGCAATTACAGCCTCAAGTGCACAGCCACAGAGCTCCTGCCCAGCCTGCAGAGGCCTGACTGGGGAAGGATCTTTCGGCATGAGATGAGGATCTGTCCTGCTAAAATAGCTTCTGAACATGTTGATAGTCTGGCTACCAGAGTGCCTGCCAGAGAACCTGTGAGCATCTATCCCAAAGCCTAAAAGAATGAGCCACTCATTTCTCTCTGAGAAAGATATGAGCAATTCCTGTGGCTGAGCTGGGCCCAAATATCCCTTCCTTTCTGATGAACTGTTTAGGGGAGGGGAAAAGAAAGAGATGGGGGAGGAAGACATTGGTTTATTTCACCCTATTGTAAAGTATTTCTCTTAATAATTCAAAGTCTATAGGGAAAAAAAATCTTCTTTACTAAAGACCTGAAACATCCTTGGGAGTCATACACCTCTGGATGCAAACTGCAGTTTTTCCTCTTGCAAGTTGTTTAACTTTGGATTGGAACTTGAATGAAGGGGGAAGATGATGGTGGAAGTAAGGGGCGCTCAGGGGATTGGGTTTGGGTATCAACACAGACCCCTGGAAGGCAGCAGGGAGCACAGGCTGTGTACTCAGACCTGGAAGCACTTTTCACATAAAGCCACCTCAGTTATACGTGAAACTCTGCCTTAGATTACACACGGATTACAGTGTCACCCCATAATCCCACCAGTGCCAGAGGGAACTTGAGAATACACGAGGCAAAGTGGTACAGAAGACTGAAGATAGACAGTTGTTTCTTTCTTCCTTTTTTTTCCCCTAAGCCACAGTACTTAGAAATTCTAAGTATACCCAAAGCAAAGATATCCTTTGGGTTGAGCTGTGAACAGAGCCAATTTTTATATAGCTTCCAAATTTTCCCCACTTTAGCTCATGCTGCCAGAATCTGTCCTTCCAGACTGATGTGTCTAATAGCTTATGTCAGCCACGGATTGGCAATAATGTTGTGATGGGTCCCAAAGACTCTCATCAGAGTATGCTGTGCTTCACCAGCAGCACTGGTAACACCTTCCAGCTGGCAGTGCTGAGGTGTCATTAGCAGAGGGGCCTTTGCTACAGGCGCTTGAGAGACATGGTGGTGGCGGCAGTTGGGGCTGGTTGACAAGTGGAACATGGAAGACTGAGGCAAAAAGCTCACTAGGTAAAGTACATGTCTGTGAGAATCATGAAGACTTCAGTTCAATACCCAGAACCTATGTAAAATTGCTGGCTACAGTGGCATATGCTTGTAACTCCAGAGCTTGGGAAGTAGAGACCAGTGGATATTTGGGGCTTGCTGGCCAACTATCCTTGGCTAATGGGCAAGCTCCAGATCTGGTGAGTGAGCCTGTCTCAAGAAAACACATTAATTGATCTTCTGAGGAATGATACCTAATGTTGACTTCTACCATGTACCCCACACATGCATACACCCACATGCAAACACAAATGGAGCACACAAGATGTTTGTGTGGATGTGAGTGCTCGAGTAGTAACTAAAATTAGTTTAAGCAGAAATTCAATCTCTGAGGAAGAAGCTGTTATCTCTCAGGAATCATGAGTGTGTTCGGTAACAAAGGCAGAAGAGAAGGCGAGAATTTTAGGAAAATTAAAAATCTGAACGCTTCTGGCGCAGGTAACAAATTGGAAGGTGATTAACTACACTAAATGAGAATTTGTCACAGAGTTTCTTCAAACAGGCCATTTCCCTTGTCACTTGAAGTGTTTGATGAAAATTCATTACCCACGGCATCTCTTAAATAAAGCATGATCTTGCCTATTGATCTCAGCTGATTTACTTCATTATGGGCAATTTTTCTCAAATGGGATTCACCCCTACAATATTAATAGGCTACCTTAACAACACCTTATCTGCATCTACTTTGTGCTGCTACAACAGAGTACCACAGCCTGAGTCATTTATAAAGAGCCAGTGCTTTGCTTCAGTTCAAGAGGCTGGAGAGGCCACAGTAGAGGGACTGGCATCTGCAGGAGGGTCTTTCCCATGGTGGAGGGGGCTGGGTGATGGAGCATGTGCACGTGCACACATCTGCATACATGTGCAGGTACATGCTAGAAGGGATCATGATAGAACTGCAGCCAAATTTATGTAGTCATCTGAAACCCACCCCCACCATCACTAACCCACAATAACAACATCAAAGCTCCTCCCTCCCAACACTGCTGCACCAAGGATTCATTTTCTAGCACACAGACTTCAGGAGGCACAGTGAAAGCATAGCACTGCTGGAAATAAGATTAGTCTCGCTTCAGTTTTCTGAGAGTCACAACTTTGTGCAAGCTGTAAGTGTGCACATGTTTTTATAGACTGGCGATGACCAGGTTTCCATTCTTTATACAGGGACAGAATAGTATTATGGCTCCTGTTTCCTGTGGGTGACCTGCATATCTGTGACAATGTGTGAGGACACAGAAAAAAGAAAATAAAACACAAGTCCTCTCCTGGATCCCTGGTAACAAGTTGGGTTGTGCTCAATAATAAGGTTCAACCCACAACCTCCAACTTTCCCTCATTTCTATCTTAGAAAGCCCTGGATGTTATCAGAGAATATCCCTTGTCAGAAAGAAAGTTAATAATGAGGGGAACTGAACTTCAACAAGGAGAAGCAGGTGACTCGGGAGCTCTGGCCTTGAGGTCCACACAGGCAGGGTCCTCCAAGCTCCAAATGTTGCTTCTATACTTCTCGCTTGGAACACACAAGCCAGTGACAAGCCTAGTTCTCATTTAGATGTCTTCAGAAGGTGGGGCTCTTCAGGTTCTAAGTGCAGCATCCTAATGCTCTGTTAAAGCCTGCGGCTTCGGAGACAGTTGAAGAGGCAGGCAGAAAAAACTAAAGGATGATATCGCAATTCTCTCGAGAGATAGAGGCAGACAAATTTCTGTGAGTTCAAGGCTGTACTGGTTCACATTGTTTCGGGCCAAGCCAAAGCTATTCAGTAATATCCTATCTTAATATAATATAATATAATATAATATAATATAATATAATATAATATAATATATATTATATATATATATATGTATATATATATATATATCTTGTCTCAGTATTTCACTTGTCCATTTGACCTGCGTGCCTGCCCCAGTCTACAGCATATTTGACAAACAGACAATGCATATGAAGCAGACCCTACTGTCCTAAGAGCAGAGGGTCTTGCACACAGCAAGGCCAAGGGGAGATATTAAAGACATACAGGGGAAAAAAAGAGAGCTGAATTGTAGGAAAGACTTCTTGGATGTGAAGCAAGCTCTCTCTCCCTCTCTCCCTCTCTCCCTCCCCCAACTCCCTTCCCCATATTGTTTTGATACCTGGGTGCCCTGCTAATAGCAGGCACTCCAAGCACCATTGCTGAATTGGACAAGCCAAAGGTAATCTGCCAAATTTTGCTTACAATTTCCAATTGATGCTATGATGGTGACTTGTGATTGTCAAACTTGATTGGCTTAAGAAACGACAAGGACGTTTGTGAGGTGCACCTTTGCAAAGAATGAGAGAGCATTTCTAGAGAGGATTAATTGAAGGCAGAAGACCCACTGTGAATGTAGATAGCACCATCCCATGGGCTGGAGTCCCAGACTGAATAAAAGAAGAAAAAGGAAAAGCTGGACTAAGCACCAGGATGTATCTCTCTGCATCCTGATTGGCTGAGTTGTGAGCAAGAACTACCCCTTGCTCCGGCCACCAGAGTTCCAGTCACCTCTGTGCCTTGCCTGCAGCAAAGGGCTATTTCCCCTCACCCTGAGCCAAATCAGACAGCTCTCCTCTCATGTTGCGTCTTGTCAGGCATTTGGTCACTGTGGCAACAACAAAAGAACAGAAATGCCATTCTGGTTGAGTGTGTTCTAGCTTGCCCCTTGTTGCATTGATAAAAGCCAGACCATGCAGCCTAAAAATAACAAGGTATGGGCTCCAGGCTATTGCTGAGTGCTATTTCCTGGCCAGATATAGGTATTGAGACTCTCTGAAGAACACCTTTAAGTTTCTGAATATTTTGATAAAGTAAAAAGGGTTCAGGTCACATTTATTGTTTTCTTTTCTTGTCTTGCTTTTTCTCTATGTCCTTCCTTTCTTCTTTCTGTCTGTTTCTGATGTGTGATTTGGATATATGGGGACAGCTTGTACTTCATCAGGCTTCTGCCCAGAGAGCACCTCCATGCTGCATGGACGTACAGCCGCCTATTGCTATATTGAAGGGTGTGGGAAATACACCCCCTCAGCACACAGCTAAAGCCACAGGGACGAGTCAGCCCCCTGGGTCACCCCCTACAAAGCAGTTCTTAAAAACCACCACAAGATTAAAGGGCTTGATTACATTTGGACCCAGGTTCTAGTCACTGATGTCAGCACAATAGCTTAATGTTTATTGAGCTCTTACTTGCTGCCAGGTACTGTGAAAAATATTATTTAAATGATTGACTGGGTTTAGTAGACATAATGGAAACTGACCAACGATGCCTTAATTCTCAATCTGTATGTCTTTCTTTAACAGGAAGTCTAAGCTTTGTATTTTTAATTAACAGGAAGGCTAGAGACAGTCATCTCAGACTTGGCTTGGCAGTTCAATAATATCACTAATGAGAAAACCTCTTTTCTTCACTTGTATAACTCTTAGTGGATTGACTTTAATCCTCGACTTTCACAAGATGTTTTCTACTGTGCCAGATACCGCATCTTTATTAAAGACGGGAATAAAGAAAAACTAATAGTAGCCAAGGACATTACCCCTTCTTGCTTGTGCCTTTTATAAGGAGGCAGAGAATTTCCTAGCAGTCCCTTAGCCTCTGTTCCATCTATTTCATTGACCAGCACTGGATACATTGATTGCCATTAGAAGGTCAGAAGATTAGGAATGCACGGGAGCTTTTATCCTCTTTGGGAAGATAGATGAAAGGTGATTAAGACTTGCTATTGGCTTAGCCAAGCAATAGTGTTTACCTTCCAGGAAGTATCAATTTAATCCTAACTACAAACCCCTTGAAGGTAAGAACTTAGACCATTCCTAGTTTATCATAAGGAGATGTAGTGAATAAGACAGTTATACAAAGTCACCCAGCAAAATCGTGGCTTGGCTTATAGTTTGAAACATTACATGCAGCTGTACAGCATGGTTGTTACAAGAGCAGGAGGCATGAAGAAAGTTTTCTTAAGTCTGAACTCAAGGTATGCTGCTCCCATTGGAGGTGTGAAAGAAATTCTGGGCCGCTCCTTCAACAGGACAGCGACCTTGCTTTTTATTACACCCAGACAAAAAGACTTCTTTTTCATCTCTTGACAGGAGAGGGACAGAGAACTGGACTTAGCTTGTAAGCCTAAGAGTATGGCCTACCAGCCCAGGATGAAAGTACATAGGGAGAATGCCTGCCACAGTTCTAGAAAGCCTGTCTCTGGTAAAGCACCTGAGATGATGTCTGCATGTTCTCCTGGCCCTCTACTTAGGAATGTCTGGAAAGTGCCAGAAAAGTGAGGTGTGCCAAAAGAGACACTGCCTACCAAGACTGCCGGGTCACTCCATTCAAGTCAGGCTCTATGCCAGGCACTACCTCAGACCATCCAATTCCCAATGACTTAGGGATCAGTACAGGGACCTGAGGAATGGTCTACAAAGCCCTCAAGAAAACAGACTAGCCACAGAGACATCTTCATTTTTAACAATGGAATGTCTTAAGTTAGTATTTTCTACCTGGAAATGTGATGGTCTTGTCCAGAGCCCCACAGATGTTAGGACTGATCATATGGAAGGAAAGTACCAGAGTACATGATGCTGACCCTGATAACCAAAAGAGGCCTTAGAGCTCTTTTTCTCCTTTGACACTACCTATTGTGCAGTGGTTGATGACCCCACTCAACCCAAAGTGATCCAAATAAAGGCACTCTACCTCCTATGTCTGTGACCTTTCTTCCCACCATCCTCTGAACAACATCACTATAGTGCCTTTAGCTTGAAGCACCTGTCAGTTATCTGATGGTACCTGTAGCTGCTTGTATTACAAATGCTAATTATGTTCCCCAAAAGTCTGTTTACATGAGAGGGTCTGCGCATGGCTTCTGGGAACCTGTCCCAGTTGGTTCTGATTAGTAAATAAGATGTCAACAGCCGATGGGGGAAGGGGAAAGACCGATCAGACAGGATTTTAGGATTCCTGGGCTTGGGACCCACCGAGAGGAGGAGAGAGAAACCTGCCATGCCTTAGGAGAGTGTGAAGAAAGGAAGAGGAGAGATGCCATGCCTGACAAGAGTGCAAGACAGAGAGGCAGAGCCACCATATAAAGGGGCTAGAAGAGCACAACCCAGAGGGCTGTTCAACTGCCAGGAACAGTCAAGATGGAACAGAATTAGTAAATAATAACTTGGGATTAACAGCATGCAGGTTAGGCAGTGGCCCAGCAATTGTGCTGTTTAAGGCATATTAAAATATAAAGGCTGTGTGTGTGTGTGTGTGTGTGTGTGTGTGTGTGTGTGTGTGTGGTGTGTTTCATTCACAACACAAACCACTGAGGCAGGTAACAAACCCCATGTCAGGATCCATTAATTAATTATCACTACTACAGGTGCTCTTTCTCAGTAGTGCTTCCTGGGACTGAGCATTTCAGGTCTTCTCAACCCAGAGCACATGAGTTTTGGTAGGGCCTTGACTGACTAAGTCAGATGTTAAAAAAATGAGAATAGGATTCCCCCCCCCCAAGAGGTACAACATTCTTTACAAATGTTATTTTCTCTTTAGTGTAATAGCATGCATAGCAGGGATAGGGGGCTGATGATGTCAGTAATGCTGATGTCAGTAATGTGGATGGAGAATTCAAGTCACACAGTGTGTCTACAAACTCCTCTGTAGTGTGGATGGGGCAGACATGGTCTCCCTACCTTTTGGACCTAATCGTGTCTCATTTCCATAAGCAATGCATTCAAGATAATGTGGTTTGTCTACTAAAAACAAGTGTCTTCTAAAACAGAGTTTGATGGCATAGTGGCACACGTATTATGCCTGGACATATGACAACTTTAAATTTTAACATTTTAATTTTAATTAAAAATAAATAAGATTTTAATTGTTTAATGTTTAATTTAAGGTTTACTGTTTAAATGAAATAAAATTTAAGATTTTTAAATTGAAACAAAATTTAAGATTGGACCACATCTCAGTTACCAATGGGTTTTCAGATGCTACATAAAACATCTAGAGCATTGGATACTCTGAGCATCCTCAACCAAAGATAGCATGAGTTACATCGTAGGTTAGTTTTACTTGCCCTACAGACCCAGCTTTGATGCTGAAGGAAAATTCAATCTCCCTCCATCTCCTAGTATCTCCTAATGCTCAGCTTATTTAATGTGATATTGAGATTGGCTTCACATTAAGTCAAATCCTATCATAGTATTTCAAGAGCTGATGACTCGAACCTATATCATCATTACATAGAATAAATCCTGGACTGGAGATGTAGCTCAGTTGGTAGAGTGTTTGCCTAACATGTACAAGGACCTGGGTTCAATCCTAGAACTACACAAAACCATATAACTGGTCATGGTGGCTCATGCCAGAAATTCTAGCACTTCAGGAAGTAGAGACAGGAAGATCAGATGTTCAAGGTCATCTTCAGCTATAGAGTGAATGCAAGGCTAACCTGAGCTACAAGAGAATGTATGTGGTGTGTGTGTGTGTGTGTGTGTGTGTGTGTGTGTGTGTGTGTAAATTAATTAATTAATATTTTAAAAGCCTTCAATCTCTAAAAGTAAGTCAGTAGAAATAACAAATGTCTGTTTAAAGTCCTTATGAAATTTCTTGTTATCTATTCATTTTTATGGAACTTATAAACAAACCAGACGGAGATAGGGAGGTATATTTCTATTAGGACCTAGCATTTAAATCAGAAAGCACTTCTGTCTTTAAAGGATAGACAATCCCTGTTTCTCTCAGTCTTTATTGGGCATGTCCCCCATATCAGGCACTAACACATCAAGGCAGTAGAGTGTGCACTACAGTCCGTGCCTATATGAAACCTAAACAAAGACTTTTTATAGTTAAAGTACACTTCACAGAGGAGGCTGGGTTCCCTTTTTCAGAACTGGGGTGGCAAGGCTAGGATCAGAGAAGATGGAGCCAGAATAGAAAGACAGGGGTCAAAGAAGGTAGGTCTTGGGACATTTCAGGAACTCATAGTAGTTCAGAATGATTGACAAGACTCTCATCTCATGGTCCATGAAGAGACAACAAAAGGTGTGGTATGCTGTGCTCAGTATATAGTGACTACACAGTGGAGACTGCATTAAAGTTAAAAAGAACTCATGCAATCAGATACCATTTTTAAGATCATTCTAATGACCCACATTAGACAGTATATCCTGGGAAGGAGGAGGAATTTTTTTTCTTTCTAACATGGGTTCCACAATTTATAAATACTTCTGCATTTTCGAATCATGGAATGGTTAAAAAGTGAGACTCAAGCAAGATGATGTAGGTTCAAGTTTCGGCTTAGAAAACTTACTTTTCTGAGTCTAGCTCTGGTCATTCGTGAAACTTAAGGTAGAAGGTGCCAACCTTCTGAAGATTACAAGAAAGTCAACAGATATGATGCATAAAAGGTGCTCAGGTTAGGCTCTGTGAAAGGCACTCACACATTTCCTCAGGTCATGTGTGCATGCCTGCATTCTTCTGTGTATGTATGTGGGTGTACATATCTGTGTGCACATGTGTGCTTGCATGTGTGTGGGATGTACATGTCACCAGCTCCCCTGAAGCTGAGATAATGCTGTATAGAGTGACCATAAACATTTAACATGCAGGCCTTCTACAGCCCAGGCCTCTGCCAAGAGACCATAGCCAGCAACCTAATTTGGCAGCAGCAGAGAAAAGCAAACTGTACTTTTATTAAGTTTCACCAAACTTGCCAAAGCTTTGTCATATCTTTTCTTGGATGCCTAACAAAATGAGGGCAAGGAAGGACAAGGAGAAAACAAGAAATGAGCAGTCAGGAAACCAAGCTGCCTGAGACTCTGGCACCAGCCCAGGTTGTTGCTCAGGAACTTTAGGAACAGGGGACAGAGATTAGGGCAGTGAAGCATGCATGTGTCAAGAGGCTCAGAACAGACTCTCTAGCCTACAGTCCCTCCCAGTCTGTTGGAGAACATGCCCAAACGCCCTATTCGTCAGGCCCAAATCTCTCTTCCTTACAATATAGAAAAACAGGGATCAAGCCAAATGTCCTATCTTTTCAAATATCAAAGATATATAAACAGCGACACCAATGTCCCACTTCAAACAATGCACATGGGAACAAGTAATTTTCTCCCCAATAAAGAATCTGCATTTTTTTTTCATGACAGCAATCTGTCAGATCTTCTTACAACATGGAAGCTTGAGTCTGACCAAGCCAGGACCAGCTGCCACTTGTGAATATTCATACAGTAACTCAAGATTAAGTTGACTTTGTGTCCTTTTGCTACACAGTGCCTGACACTGTCCGGACAGAGCGCATCATGTCTGCTAAGGCCACCCTGTCTTACAGTAATGCTGGCTCATCTCTAAGTGAGAGCTAACTGAGTTTAATGTCTTCATTCTAGAAGCTTCTGTTTTTCTCAAGGAAATACTAAAACTGCTTTGGTTTTCCACAGTAAAATGGGTCTGCTGTAGAGGGAGATTAGGTAGAGCATTACGCTTTTCAAATCTTCTCTGATATCTACCAGGGGCTCTTGCTTTCCTTGCTCTGTGATGGCAACTGGTAGAGTTAGGTCTTCCAGCCATGTTGAGGCTGTGGCACAATGTGCCGGGAAGAGTTAGACATCAAGTGCTCAATTTCTGACTCTGTCTTCTGAAGAGGAATTTTAATTCAGCAACCTGGCTGCTCTGGCAAAGAATCACATCCAAAAACCTTCCAGGTCTGTGTGATCTGGCTGAAATGACACATCTTTAATCCCTCTGGCTGGAATATAGATATGACCTTAGTACACACCTTTAATCCCAAACAATGAAGCTAAAATTATTTTGTAGAAGGAAGCAGCCATATTTGAAAGTGACACCTAATTGAGGGGCAGACAAAGTGAAAAATCAGAGAAAGATATCAAATAATGAAGCAACAATAGGACATGCCCAAATCTCATAGGAACATACAGGACAGAGAGGCTACTTAAGAGAGCAGTACAGAGAGAGGCGGAAAGAGGGAGACAGAGACAGAGAGAGGTAGACAGAGAAGACAGAGACAGACACAGACAGACACAGGCAGATAGAGAAGGGGGAAGAGATAGACACAGATAGAGAGACAGACAGAGAGAGAGGAGGCAATTTTATCAGGACAGTTTTTACAGAGACATGTTGCAGGTAAAGACAGAACGAGCCAGAGAATGAAAAACATCCAGAAGATTAGAACAGATTGCCAGAGTTAGTTTAAGGCCAAGCAGAGCAATTCAGTCAGGAGCCAAGAGAAGCCAGTTTGAATCAGTCAGATTAAAGAGAAGTTTGGTCCTGAACAGCAGAGTTGACCCAGCCAGCAGAGTTCAGAAAAAGCATATGAGTTTATTCAGGAGTAAGTCTTCAAGATGACAATTACAGCTGGTGAATAAAAGAGATATTTACAGTCTTCAGAGACACTGCCTGTTCTTGCTCATGGATTTCAAAGGTGGATCATGTGACTTTCCCTGCCTGTATCTGTTTCTTTGTTTGCAGATGAGAGGTTATACTCACTCTCTAACCCTGACTCTTTTCTTAAAATGCTCAGAAAGTATGCATTCCTACCTGTTAGATTCTGTCATTTTGGTGTGCCTATTGTTCAAGGCATCATCCATATGAAGAAGCAGAAACCATAAGTCATAGAGGTTCTGAAAAATGAAGCTTTAGCCCCCCACCTATGATGATGCTTAGAGAAAGGGCTTTGGGAGGTAATTATGTTTAGAGGTATGAGAGAGTGGGATCCTACTGCTGGGATTAATGTTCTTTAAAAAGATATCAGAACACTCAGGAAGATGAAGCACATGGCCCACACGTTCAAGACTGGACTGGGTTACAGAGTGAGTTTTAGGCAAGCTGGGCTACAAAGTGAGACCCAATCTCAAAAGGAAAATAAAAGATAAGGAAGAAAAAAGAGAAGAGTGAAAGGAATACTAGCTATGCCTACTCTGCTTCCCACCCAAATTCCTAGAGGAAGGGCATATGAGAGCACAGAGAGTTGAGCCATCAGTGAGCCATGAAGAAGGTCCTTACCAGAAACTGAATTGCCTAGCACAGTGATGTTGAACTTCCCACCTTCTATAACTGAGGTGCATTGTTTTAAGCACCCAGTCTGTAGTATTTAATTATAGCCACCACCCCACCCCATGCCCCAGAAAACAAGTGCAGGTGGCATTTGTAAGATATCTGTAATATAGTTATAGTAAGTCCATAAGGGCTGTTTTATGCTAGAAGAGAGTCTTGAGGTGTAGGCAATCAAATACAGCAAAGCTGGTGTTCTTAATGCCTTATCCAAGTGATGGTAACCAGCACTGTCAGACAATTTCATGCATTGTTGCTTGGTTAGTAGTATAAATTGCCTGACCTGGACTGTAAAGTGCTGTAAATAAGTTCACAGTAGGTAGCCATAGGAAGTAAATGGCTACCTCCAGTCCTCTTTAGAAGCAAGCAGGATGGGAGAAGAAAAGTAAATTAGTAAGAATTGCAGAAGAAAGTAGAAGTCTCCAGCAATAAATCAGCACCAGGAACAGGCATTTTTAGACCTATAACAATATAACAGAACAGCACATGGCTCTGCTTGATATAACAATGTGTCATCCTGAACAACATATATCTTAGGTGCTATCGAGTACATTCGTATCCTTTTAGAATCAGCTCAAATGTCATCTCTTCCATGATTTTTCTAAATGTCAATTGAAAATGACATTTGTGTATTTTTACATGCTGTTGTGCAGACTTTATTAATCTTCCTTGGAGGCTTCAAGTGAAACTTGGTTTTGCTTTTATAAGGCACTTACCTCATCATGTTACAGGAAGCTGGGTATGGTTTCTGTCCTGCCAAAGAGTGAACTCTGAAGGCAAAACTGTAGACAGAGAAAGTATTCAACAAGTGTTGGAACAAATGAGTGAGTAAATGATGAATGAATGACGTGAATGATGTGAATGAATGCATGAGTGATGCGAATGAATGAATGAGTAATGTGAATGCATGACTGAGTGATGAATGAATGATGTGAATGATGTGAATGAATGAATGAATGAGTAGTGTGAATGCATGACTGAGTGATGAATGAATGACGTGAATGGTGTGAATGAATGCATGAGTGAGTGATGTGAATGAATGAATGAATAATGTGAATGCATGACTGAATGATGAATGAATTAGCTAATGATGCAAACAAATGAATCAATGACTAAAAGAACAAATGATGACTTATTTAATGAATGAATGATGAATGAATTTGTGTTCTTTTATCCTCATTTATCTCAGAGTTTTAAAGATTTGTTGACCCCACTTCCAGACTTAGGCTAGCTGTCTCCATCTGCTCATGTGTGAGGCTATGAATGTACTTGTTTGAAGTGCTTTTATAAGGCACTCACCTCATAATGTTATAGGAAGTTAGGTATGGTTTCTGCTCTGCTAAAGAATGAAATCTAAAGGCAAAACTGTGGGCAGAGAAACTACCCAACAAATGAGTGAGTGGGTGGTGAAGGGATGATGTGAATGGATAAGTGACTGAGACAGTGTGAAGCACTGTCAAGTTTTCACCCTCAGAGTCTTCAGTCGGCCATGGGAGCAGTAGGATATGGAGGCAGTGAGCCTAATATCTGCCCTATTATTACTTTAACATATTTCAAAGATTTCTTAGCCTCTAAAAGGCATCATAGCACCATAAAAAGTCTAGACTACTGTGTAGTCTAAGTTTGGAGGTCTGTCCTCTTGTTTCCTAAGGAAGAAATTATCTCACTATCCACATTCAGAACCAACTCCTTAAAAAAAAAATATTTCCTTGCCAGTCGCTGAACATGAGGCTTCATGCATGCAAGGCAAGTGCATCTAACACTCAATCTAGCCTCTGATCAATGCCTTTAAACTAAAATTAAACCAATCATTTTTAAGAAAATTCAAATTCTAAGTTCAGAGTAGAACAAATTCCATTAGCCCCTGAATCTGTCACATGGCACCAAAGTTGCAAATTCCATCCTGATACCTGAATGCCTCCCGTAATGTCTTTTCTCCTCGTTCTCTGATGGTATCTGGCTTATGTTCTGTTCTTTCTGAACACTGCTTAGGCCTTATACCTTTCTGTATCCTTGAGAGAGCCTTCCCGTGGATGGAAAGTTAAGTAGTTGAGGGCCTAACAAGATGTGAGTCATATGTATACATTATGGTGGAGAAACAGAGGGAGGCAAAGATATGGACCTCACACAATACAGGAAGCTGTCCTGAGGAAGCCATGGTGGATACAGCTATAGGCAAATGGCATGTAGAATAGATGAGACAGATGTTGGGATAGTCAGAAAGAAAGGTTTTTATTTGTCTTTCTTTTTTTAATGGGTATGGCTGTCTTGCCTGCATATATGTCTGTGCATCACATGTGCAGTGCCTGTGGAGCCCATAAGACAGCATCAGATCTCCTGAAAATTGAACTTACAGGCAGTTAGTTGTGAGCTGCCACCTGTGTCCTCTGGAAGAGCACTTGGTGCTCCTAACTACTGAGCCCATAGCTCTAGCTCTTTGGGGAGGAAAGTTTTAAGCATTTGATTTTTCCTTCCTTCTTTGCTGCGTGCCTTCTACAAGTACTTGTTTGCTATTTGCTGTGCTGGACACTGCCCTTGGGGAAAAGAACAATGAAAAATACCATATCTTTGTACTGTCACTAAGCTTGTATTTTGGCACACATAAAAATATATTATTTTAAAGAGAGACAAGTATGAAAAACAAAAATAGGTGAAAACTAGGTCAGTTCCTTAGAAAGTTAAGCAGGTTGCCCTGTGACCCAAAAGCCTTACTCTTGAACAGATATCCAAGGGAACAGAGCAGGGAGACAGTGGATATCTATACACCTGTGTCCATGGCAGTAGTCTTCCTGGTGGCCCAAAGACAGGAGCAGATCAAATGTCCATTGTGATGAGCAAATAAGCACATGTGGCATAAAGATAGATAGATAGATAGATAGATAGATGATAGATAGATAGATAGATAGATAGATAGATAGATAGATAGATAGATGATAGATAGATAGATTAGATAGTAGATTGATAGATTAGATGGTAGATTAGGCAGACAGACAGACAGACAGACAGACAGACAGACAGACAGACAGACAGACAGACAGTGAACCATAGGTTGGACATTCTAACCCATGCTATCTCACATGTGAGATCTGAAGAGCTTAGGCCAAGTGAAATAAACATGTTAAAAAGATCAAGCTTATGTGACTCACCTTCCATGAGACCCCTAGGCAATCAATTTCCCAGAGAACACAGAGTGGTCCTTTGTACAGACTGCACAGAGTGAGGGAAGAGGTGCCACTTAATGAATGGATGAGCCTGAAAGAATGTAAAGGTTGTAGAGATGGATGGTGACACCTCCGAGAAAATGTTAATGAACTTAATGCCACTGAGATTCATGTGATGACTATTAAGACGGTAAACATTAGCTATGAGTTAGCTACAGTGGTCTCATTTACTCTTTTGAAACATGGACAAGGATCTGGAGTGGGATGATTTTAATTAGAATTGTCTGAGAAGTACTTCTGAGGTGATTCTGAGTAGAAGCTAAACATAGTGAGAAAAAAAAACATAAGATGACATGGGATTTTCTGATTTTACTCTTAATACAATTGAATGCTTTTGAAGTGTTTTGATCGAGTGAAAACTGAAGCCAGACATGATGGCACACACCTTTAATCTCAGTACCCAAGGGGGACAGAGGTGGGTGGATCTCTTGAGTTCCAGTCCAGCCAGGGCTACATAGTAAAACCATGTCTCAAACAAAAAGAAAAGAAAAATAACAACAAGCACCATAAACAATTTTAAGATTTGTCACTTAAAAAGATTTTCCTAGTTGTGTGTTATAATCACAGAGGGTTCTTCTTCTGGGAGAAACCTAGAAGTCCGAAATGTCATTTAAGAGACTTCTGTTGTCACATGAGTAGTTAACTTGGGGATATTGAGAAGATGGTGATGAGAAAAGGGGCTATCATTTAGGACGTGAGTGACTAAAGGACTTGACTTGGGGTTTGGGGGACAAAGGATGACATCTCTATTCTTAGCTGAGAACTTGGCAAGCAGGAGTTTCAGTATACTGAAATGGAAAGCTGGCCGATGATGACGAATGGCACAGAGGGGCATAGTCAGGATACATGTCACACAGTGAGAGGGGGGATGAGCCCAGTGTCAGCTGGAGCACTAATTCAGTGATGTCATTGGTTATACAATGAACAATAAAAGTGAATAGAGGCTAGGAACAAGGGACAGGGGAGGTAAGGGAAGAATTAGTCCTAAACTTTACAAAATATGAAGGTAAATATGACTCAAAATCATGATTGTAAAACTGGGCTAGAACTTTAGTGATACTCCCAAACCACAGACTAGGTTTTCTCATAAAACTCTTCCTCTTTCTTCCACGGAGAATGTGCTTAGAAGGCCACTGCCTTGTGGTTTACAAAGGCAGAAAGGGAAGGGCCAGGCTCCCACAGGCCTTCTGGGTTTGAAGCAGGAGCGGGACCCCTGTGGCTCCCCTGAGACTATCCCATCCTTCCAGTCATGGAGGACCAACCACACATTCGTATCCTTGCATCCCCACTGTGCAGCTGGTAGGAAATGACACTCAGTCTTACAAGCAAAGGCTGATTGTTTCTGCAGACAGTCTCCCCCTCCAAGAACAGTGGTTAAACCTGCAGGAGACAAGCTTGGTTGTTGCTGATCTTGAGTTGACTGATCCAGTCGTTGCTCTTATGGAGCCTCAGGCTGGTTCCTACTGGGAGGCACAAATCAAGGGGGACAATTAGTTTTAAAAAAAAAACAAAAACAAAAACAGATTTAAACGCTGCTTTCACCATTCAGTGTCATCTGCACAGTGGGGAAAACTGAGAAATACCTGGAACCACACTGTAAAAGAGCTGTGCAAGCATGCATACATACATACATACATACATACATACATATATACACATATGTATGTGAATACAGAATATATACATGTATATGTATATATAACATAAGTATATATGTATATATTTATATATTTTATGTGTGTATATAACATATATATATGTATATAATATATAACATAAATATGTATATAATATATATGTATATATATAGTGGTTTACATGCAATTAACTGCATTTGTTGACTGTTTCTTTCATAGGACTGAGGGTACAGGGTTTACCAACATCAGCCCCACTGCCCGTCTCTCTTGTGACAAAAAGTACAGCACCTATGGCCACCTGGACTACCTCTGCCCAACACACTGCTATGGCCACCACCCCTGTAGCCAGTGCCACTCACAACGCCTCAGTTCTCCACACGACTGCCGCATCCCTGACATCTCAGCTCCCCACTGACCCCAGAAGAGAGACTGTCACCAGCCCAGCTTTGAAGACAGATGTCAACAGCACAGACTCCTCAACTACCGGGTTCTCCTCCACAAGCAGTGATGTCCACTTGGCACCCACACCTGAGGAACACAGTCCTGGAAGTCCTGAAGCAACTGTGCCAGCTACTGGGTCACAGTCACCCAGGCTCCTGTCTTCTCAGGTTCCCACCTCAGCATCCACATTCCCCGCAACTTCACCATCGGAGCCTCTCTCTGCCTCCGTTACCTCTAACCACAGCTCTCCTGTGGCCAACATCCATCCCACAGAAGCTCCAATGGCACCTGAATCACCAACAGAAGGGCACAGTTCTAGTCACACACCCACCTCCCATGTCACAGCAGAGCCAGTGCCCAAGGAGAAATCACCCCAAGACACTGAGCCTGGCAAAGTGATCTGTGAGTCTGATACCACCACCCCCTTCCTGATCATGCAAGAAGTGGAGAATGCCTTAAGTTCAGGTGGGTTCCTCTCCAGATGAACTAGTGATCATGGTTATGCTAAATGGAGAACCTGGCCCATGGGAGGCCGGTGGAATGCTTAATAGCTAAGGGTGAATGTAAGGCTCAATAGCTTTAAAAAGAACGCAAGTTCTCAATCACTTAGAGTTGACGTTCTTCAGTCAGTTGTCCACTGTCTGATGTGTGTTTACAAAAGGGTCACAGAGATTGTGCTGAAGTGAGATCATGGAGTGAGTGAAAAGAGTTGGGTCAGGTCTGCTTTCCCAAGGTTTGCATCTAACAACTTCTCAGCCCCCTTTCAAGTGGAGAAGACCTTCCCCAGGGATCACAAAGCCAAAGAGAAACCAAATGAGCATTGGGGGTTCCTGTCTGTTCATGGCAGAGAACGGAGAACCAGGAGTTTAGGCTCAGAAATCAATCTACCTTGTTTCAGGTGGGAATGCCATGCATACAGGATTTAAAAGAAATGAGTCTGATGAAGAGGAAGACAGTTATGACTTCCCTTTTAATAGGGAAGAGTCCCCTTCCCTCCGTTTATGGTGAGAGATGAACATCAAACAAGTGCTCTGAGTAGAAACAGTACCAGAGAGAGGGAGCAAAGAGAAAACTAAGATTAGCCAGATAGTGACTTCTATGAAAGACTCCATAGCCCAGTCAGGCAAGCAATCCCTGAGAACTATGATTGGTAGACACAGTCTACTAGCAATAAATAAATTATGTCTATCATATCTATATTATTTATATTAAATATAAGTACACTATAATATTTATATATAATATAAAACATATACTATAATATAAAGATATATTCTAATATTATATAACATGTAAATTATGTAAACATGTATATGTTTATATATTGATACACATATAAACGTATAAATATATATGTATTATATAATAGATATAATATGTTTATTATATTTACTATTGCTGTAATAAAATAGATTATATATATATATGTAATGGCTGGGCTGTATCAGTGAGGAAGCAAGAATGAAAGGAACTTTCCAGTTGGAATGAAGGTGCCCATTACACTTCAGAGCCCTGACTGGGGTACAAGAGGCATACTAGGAATCAGGCCTGAGACAGGAGAGAGCTGATACCAGAACTCAGTATTAGGCCCTGTGGAAAGACCACCTCCATGACAGGAGAGCCTCTCCCTTGAGGGAAACTCTCTCCTCTGCTAAACAATTTCCCACCTGATGTGTGGCCTGAAAGCAGGACAAGTGAGGCCTGTGGTACAGTGGAAAGCCATGTGGAGATGGGTGGAGGGCAGGCCTGCAGAGGGGTGGGGAATCTATTTGTATCTCATTGGCTTTGTTCACAACTCCAGGCCAGTATTCCACATACTGTTCTTAGACATGTGCCTGTGCTGTTTTCTCAGCCTGGCTTCCTGCCCTAGTAAAGAGGAGGTACCTAAAGCAGAGTGGTTTGTGAAATCCATCTTTCATAGAGAGATCATCCACGTACACGCCTGTGGGTGTGGTCCTGTCCACCTTTCCCTTTCTGGTTTGAACCCTTAGTGCCATTGCCTGCAGGTACTGCTTCCCTTTCCTCTCCTCCCTCCAGAATTCCATAGATGTGACAGGTTAACGCTCCAGAGTACAAAGCCTGTACTTGGCGAAAACTACTGTACGTGATCTGATACATCTACTTCTTTCTAAACATTCCCTAATTCTTCCTGGAACTTTCAGGAATCTTCTAGTGTTTTGGCTTGGTCTTTAGATCACATATCTTCTTCTCTTTAACCCAGCAGGGCCAAAGGACCAAAATTAGTGGCACAATTGTGCCATGATCCTTTGTAATTCAAGGGTATATGCACACGTGGGGACAACTGACTGAAGGGAAGCTTGAAAGATGGAGAAGAAGGAGGAGTGGCAGGGGAGGGTGATGACCAAGTCCAGGCCAAGATATCTCTGTGCATAGAACTCAGAGGATTTGTTCGTTAAGATCTCTTTCATACAATATACTTATTGTGCATCCACTAGGACACACTGTCTGAGAGAAAGAACATAAGTAGCTCTTACTTCCACTCCTAGCGTCTAACCTAAGAACAAACCAAGATGGTTGGGATGAGCATCTGGGTGAGATTCAGTCTGTTCATGGCATAAATGAAGGAGACTCCTGTCTGGAGAACTGATGCACCTTGCTGAAGGTCACACCTCTCTCAGGAGCAGAGCTGGGCCCAGAGTGACCTGGCTCTGAGCCAACCCAGCATTGCTGTAGCACCCCATCAGCCCTAGGCTCTCCTGCATTTCTGTTTCCAGGTACAGTGATGCTCTTGTTCAGAGATTATGTGCTGCCTTTAGATGTCCCGGGGATGGACCACAGCTTGTATGACAGTTGGTCCTATTCTGAAATATGCTATTACATAGCAATTCCTATTTATTCTTTTGTTCAACAAACACCTAGACCCAGTCCACAGATTCTTAAAGTAAATGTTTTATGAGTTCAGAGAAAGTTGCCTACTCCCTGATAAAGGGAACTGGGAGCTACAGAAAATAAAGGAAGTCTGAGTAAATGGGCCGGGGAGGAATGTGCCCAGGTGAGGGTCCAGAAGTACTGCAGGTGATGTTGAGGAGAATCCACTGCAGCTGTAAGACCACGTGATCTCAGTGAGGTGCCCAGTGCTTTCCTAGCCACCAGCTCCTTTGGCTAATTTTCAGGCCTGGGATGACCTAACCACTGCCCACTGTGCACCTTGGTGGCTGCTGTCAGAGCCCTCATCCCTAAAGCACTGTCCTTGCTTGAGCTGCAGGGTGATTGATTTCTCTCTCTTTTCTTTACTTGTTCTGTTGGTGCCTCTCACTGACCACCAGCACTCCAGAACTGGCCTTCCTTTTCTTCCCCTGCTGTTCCAATCCCTCCCCTTGCTCCCTTCTTACATCCTGACAACCCTGAGACACACCACTCCTGTTCTGTTTTATGGAACTGAACATGTATCTATTCTGCTGTCAGCCAATGGGAGCTCTCCCCAAAGGCAACCCATGAGCTTCTTGGACTGCAGATGTCTGAGAGGGATTATTAACTTCCTCAGCTCGTCTGCTCCTCCCTCAGACATGCCCTCTCTTCTTTTGAGTTCTCAGGCCAGAACTTTGGAGCTTCCTTCTCCTGTGTTCCATATCCAGGCAATCCACCCATCTGTCCTGCTCTCCTCTTGCCCCTCCCTCTCCCTCTCAGGTTGCTACAGTATTCCTGAAAATGACCTGACCATCTATCACATCCTGTCAGAGAGCCTCTTTTAGCATTGGAGTGTAGGATCTTTTGGGTTGTTTTGTCCCCATTGGTTTAGCCCTGATGACCGACATTTGTCTAGTCAAATGAGGACCTCAGAATCAAACACTTCTTAGACTTGCCCTTTTCTGTGCACAGATATAAGCTGATGCTTCTGTCAGCCTTCACCTTTAACATTGTTGATGTCGTAAGTGAAAAGAAGACAATCTTGTTAGACTGGTCCTCATACTTCCAGTACAGAAGCCAGTATCCCTAGAATTGTGGCTGCTCCAAACAGAATCTGCTGCTGCTGGAGAAAGCATTTGCTGTGTTTCAAAGATCCAGTGCAAAAGAGAACAGGAAACTAAATAACTATTGTTTACAGGCTGGGGTGGTAATAATTTTGGATATATCCAGTTAATTAAAAATGCTTACTTAAAAGAAAATGAAGCCGCGATAGCTCCAAGCATGGCACTGTGGCTCTGATGCTCTAATTGCTTCCCCTCTGAATCAGAATGAAGAGGCCAGGGTTTCAGTCATGCCCACAACGTTCAGCATGCCCTGAACTTGCACAGACTCTCTGCTCTCATTTTCTTATAACCTTAAGCTCCCTGGCAACTTTCTTATTAGCTGATCTCAGAGAATCCTCCTGCCTCAGGGCCTTTGCACTCACTGTTGCCCCTACTGAGACACCCTCCCTCTTTTTAATGATCAGTCCTATTTTTTTATCTGGACTCTAAGTGCCATCCCTTCAGCAGACCTCTGTTCTGCTAAGTGGAATGATAACTGCCATCAATGTGAATCTCTTTACCATGCTTCACTTGTCTTGTTATTGCTTGCCATTTTCTGACAGCATCTCCTTTATCGGGAGACAGCCTGCTTTTTACTGCTAGGCTAAAGGATGAAACTTGATTGCAGAGAATGAGAATGAATCCAGCTCTCTGATGTGACAGACCCTCAGCAGCACTGCTTGAGTAAATAGAAGTGATCATCCAGCACCAGGGAAGTTGCTGCATTTATTTGAGACCTGTTTTGTCAATAAGTTGGAGTAAGGGAATCATCGGTAGGATGGGACTATTATAAACTTTAGGTAACTCAATTCACTTGGCTATTGAACAGTGTCCCAAACAATGGCTTTGATTGGCATATTACTATTATTTATTATTATCATTATTGCTATTATTATTACCTTTTTGATGTTGCAGCTATCATCATCTTTATTATCATTTTTGCCTTAATGAAGGATGCCCACAATCTTCAACAAGCATTTATTAAGTTAGGTATCTGGCTCTATACTAGGGAATCATGTAGCTGTGAATAACAGTCATTTATTTCAGGAAAATTACAATGCAGTGTGTGTATGGCCTAAACAGTAATAGCGTCCCAAGCTAACTGGATGGGTTGATCACAAATGAAGGAGGGAGGATGCCTGAGGCCCTAGGTCATGAGACAAGGTTGTTGGCTGTAGTCACTGGTGGGAAAAAGAGTCTAAGGATTATATTTAAATAGTATTATTCAACAGCAGGAGAAACATACACGCTAAGTTGTAAGCAGTTGAGAACCAAAAAAAAAAAAACTATACCAGTTCATACCTGGTTTCTGGTTGCTCATCATCAGTGATAAATAGATCATGTTATTTAACTAGTCTCCTATTATTTAACTAGTCTCCTGTTAACTAGTCTCCTGTTAGGGTTCTTTGATGTTAACTGAATACAGGAGAGGCTATCTGCACACCTTTATGCTTGTCATATTATGACAGTTGTTTACTGCACTGACCCAATACCTAAGAAATGAGATCCTTGTTCGTGAGATGCTTGCTGGAGATTGGGCTCCAACCGGGACAGGCACCACTCAGTCCTCAGAATACACCAATGAGGCCGGGTCAGCTTTAATCTGTTCTAAAGGTGAAAATTGTGACAGGGCCAGGATTCAAACTCTGTTCCAGAGACTGGTCTTAAGTTTCCTGCCACTGAACCCATCCAGTCTGACGTAATGAAGACACAGAGTCAGGAGAGCTAACAGCCGCCAGCACACTTGAATAGGTTACATGAGATAGTGTTTGATCCCACCACCTGGGTCACCAGCAGGAGGAGGAACAAGTGCTGTTGGCAGCCATCGAAAGTCAGCTTGCACAGAAGACAAATGTTCTGATTTGTAGCTTTTGTTTAGCTAGTCAAGGAAGAAAAGATGCAACATGTGTTAAATTGAGGACATACTGTGTTATTAAACCAGAGCTCATCGTGTGTAAACACTATGACATGTTTTTCATGCCCTGAGAAAACTCAGTGCAATGCACACCTCAGGATGAGGGAGTGTGGGAGACAGGGGCTGAGATGAGACTGAGTTACACTCCCACTATCACCAGACCACACACACACACACACACACTTCACAGTCTGTTTGGTGCAGTGTGGAATCCGCATGCTTGCTGGGGCCTACTGCTTTGCACTTGCTGAGCTTTGCATTGAAAATAAAAAACTACTGAACACCCCCACCTATATATGTAAAGATATCTCTGATGCCCTCTCAAGACCACAGGTCATCTGAAGGGGTTTCTGCTGTCATGATGAGTCTCCATCCACTCCCACCCCCAACACATCTGTCTTTTCCACATTTTGATGCCCACTTTGGGCCTTACCATGAACATTCTGGCTATGACTATTCTTATAAACTATTATCACACGTTCTTCTTATAGGGCAAGTTCCTTGAACTTAGGTTAACTTTCAAACCTTGCTAGTTCCCACAGGAACTCTTTTAGACACTATTTCAGCTAAAACACAACCTTGTATTTCTCCTTTGACTTCCCTTCCCTGCTTAAGCCTTAATCTAACTTTGATGTATTTCTAAGATACCCTTTGAAAACTATATGTCAAGGTAATAAAATCAGCTATTTCCCATTTATATTGTCATTCAGTAGCAAGACAACTATTGTGCATTTTAATTGCCCCAATGCTGTCTTCGGTTCTGTTTAGAGAATTTCTTTCTCCATAGAACATTTTTTCTTTTCTGTTTCAGATTTGACTTTCATGGGTGATAGCTAAGAGGTGGTTTTGAAAATGCTTCACTGAGAAAATGAGAGTTAGTGTAAAAACACAGATAATTAGGTGCCATTAGGTGGCTCATTGGGAGATATAGATGAGGACAGATCCAATCTCCTCTCTTCCCTGAACCATCAGAAGCTTCTAACTCAGGAAAGTGTCCTGCTAGCTGTAGAATAACTAGTTGGAAAATGGAGGGTAGCCCATCAGCTTTGTCAGAAAAGAATCTAAAATCCCATCACAGGGAGTTGAGTCTTGACTATTGTGCTAGAAAATGTATAAGTGACACTGAATTGATGAAATGCCTGCTTGCTCAATCCTAGGAGAAACAGTATTGGCCATAGCAGATGGCATTTTTACAGTGTCTTTCATTCATGGTTAGATGAATGGCCATCAAGAAGTAGACCGTTGGCCTAAAGATAATAGTGAATTTTATGCTAAAATGAAAATGTCTCACTAAGTTTATGGAAGTGAGTTATCCTATACTGTGTAGCATGTTTCCATACGGAAACAGTATGGAATAACTTTGAAGGCAGGCTGCAAGGATACAGATGATGCTGCAAACCCCACCATCAGACTATCTGGCTCAACTCTCTCCAGTGCCTTTTGCTATATGAGGAACTCTAGGGTAAGAGTCTGACCATCTTCAAGATGAGGGCACACATGGAACTGTACCTATTCAGTAAGATTCTTATTATCATTAAATATGGCCACTGAACAATGTTCTTCTAATAAGTTAGCAGTAAATTATGTCAGCTGATATTATTATAGTTGGACCTTAATTTGGGGGTGGCTACTGCTAGCTCAGACACTTGTAGACTGGTTTTCTTAGCCTGAAAACTTAGACTGTTTATAAACCACTTAAAGACTCCCAAAGGGACACTAACAGTGAGTATTGGGTAATAAAATCCTGTGGAAGTACCTGCCTTCGGGACATATAGAGAATGATCATCCAAATGGTGTGAGAGGGAATCACTGCTCCCCTCAGAACTGTGACACTTTCATTTGGGAAACTGAAAGGGATGGACTGAGTTTTGTGAAACAGCTAGACTTTCCCAGCTGAGAAGAGCAGTCTCCGGGGCTGAAGGGAAGCAGTGATCTACGAGAGAAAACCCTGGTCCCGGGGCCTGCAAAAGCAGAACAGGAAGGAGCTGGACCTTCCCCTGGCTTACATCAAGTTGGGAATTTAGTATTCTTTCCAGAGACCTGAGTCTGGGAAACTTTAAATTTGGTAAATACAGTGTCTGAAAGCAGGGCCTATGGGGCCTGGGTGATTAATTACATAGGGGACATGACTGAATTTAACTAATGGTTCTTAGGAGATTGCTGATTCCTTGGGATTACTGTAATTACATTGATGTCATTGGCCTCAAAGCTGTTGGGACAAGTGACCTAGGACAAATGACCTAAAACAGTAATAATTAAAAACAATAAACAAGCACATTGCTTGGCAAAAGGAGAGAACTCTTCCCATCCCCCCAGGCAATATTCAAAAAGATGACTTGGGAGTTTGAGATATCCAAGCTAGTCCTTAATAATCTTCATTCCCTGCAGACTGGGTGTGGAGCTTACCCTCTGGTCGACTGAATGTGAGCTGTGCTCCCGACAGCCCTGGAGTCGCTATGTGGCAATCAGCTTAGACAGCACTATGCTATGAGAAAAACAGATAAGCAAGACCATTGCTATTCTCGGAAGCCCCAGGTAGCTCGTGTTACAAATGTCAAAAGCGAGCTGAGACTGAACAATCCGAAACAGGTAGTTAAAATAAATTCCAAGCAAGAAGGAGGTCTCATTTGTGTTGGAAAAGACTGTAATTGTAAGTGAAGTGGAGAAACTTTAAAACCATAGTAACGGAGAGCCACCCAGAATGGTTTCATTAATTGCAAACCTGAGCGCTGTGCTTCCTTACAGTGAGGGCAGAGCTGTGTTCCCAGGAGAGAATGAGGCTGAGGGGAAAGAGCATGAATCTGGAGTGCATGCCTTTCGTCATCTTAACCAAGATTAACACTTCCGCTACTCGTTTTTAGCTGTATGCAGAACAGTGTTTGTTTATTTATCTGTATGGTGTATGCGTGTGTGAATGTGTATATGTGTGTGTATGCATGAGTGTATGTGTGTATGTGTGTGTATGCATGAGTTTGTATGCATAAGTATGTGTGTGAATGTATATGTATGTATGTGTATGTATGTGTGTGTGCATGAGTGTGTATGTATGAACGTGTATGTATGTGTATGTATGTGTGTATGCTTGTAGGCATGCTTGTGTGAGTGAGTGTGTGTGTATGTGTGTGTACATGCATCTGTATGTGTGTTTGTTTTTGTGTGTGTGTATTTGTGTGTGTGAATGTGTATGTGTATATCTGTGTGTATGAATGTGTATGTGTGTATATGTGTGTGCATTCATTTAACTCTGTGTGTGTATGTGAATGTGTGTATGTGTGTATATGTGTGCATGTGTATATTATGTATGTGAGTGCATGTGTGAGTGTGTGCATGTAACTGTGTGTGTGTGTGACTATGTGTGTGTGTGTAAACTAAAGGTCAGAGTCAGTTCTCTTTCTCAGTCACTCCATCTTAATTTTCAAGACATGGTTTCTCACTGAAGCTGATGATTACCTGTTTGGCTACAGTGGCTGACAGTGAATCAGTGACACACCCACCTTCTGCTTCCCTAGCACTGAGATTACAAGTGTGCCCAGCTGTTTGTGTGGGTTCGAGGGATCCAAACTCAAGTCTTCCTTCTGAGGCCATGACTTAACAGCAGTCTCCCTGCCCAGAACAGAACTTTTAGGAAAACTAGTCTCTGAACCGTGTCCTTAAATGACATGAAGTATAAAAGTACAGTTGTGCCCCAGCCTCAAGGATGAAGCCAGTCTGCCCTCTTGCCCACTTCGACAGCTATTAGATAAAAGTAGAAAGGAGGGGAAACACACCAGGTAGATAATAGCTGCCCAGTTTGGATCAGTTGGCCTTTTATCCTGTGTTTGAAGAGATGACTACATAGTAAACCAATGATTTAAAGGTTTGGAAAGAGTTAGGTGGGGAAAAGAAAGAATGTGTAGAGACAAGCTTAGGTTATGTTCATTAAAACACTTCTATTGATTTGCATGCAAATCATATGGCAATAAAGAACTTTCTTCCATATACCATAAGCACTAACAAATGTGATTAAAACCAGCTCTGAAGCTGGGGAGATGGCTCAGTTGGTACAGCGCTTGTGTACAAGCATGAAGATCTAAGTTCAAACCCAAGCACTCACCTAAAACAAAGTGCTAGAAAAGAAGAAACAGGCAGTCCCTGGGGCTCACTGGCCAGCTGACCTAATCAAATTATTGTACCTCATATCTAAGTGAGAGAGACTGTCTCCCAGAGCAAGGTGAGGAACCCTGTCCTAAGTTGTCCTCTGACTTCCACATGCACACATGAGCATAAGCACACACATATACATGTGAACATGCACACATCCCCATACATACTCTGAAATTAGTTTTAATTAATTAATAATAAATCAGCAATGTTTCAGAATAAATCAGAATTACTTTGTGAATTACTTACTTTGAGCCTAGATAAATAAATGAACTTGGCTTGGTATTCATGGCTTTCAGGGATTTCCAGTCGAGAGCAGGTAAAACCTGCACACTTGAATCAACAGGATAACAGTAAGTCTATCTAATGCTTGCATCTTGGGTATAGATATGACAATATGCAAAACTACCTACAGCTACAGATGTCAATATCAATTATGCCAGAGTAAAAGAAAACATCTAGAACAAGAGGGCTCTAGGTAGATTCCATCCTTTGAGATTACTTCTGGTGGAGATTATATTTAAGAAGTTTCTTGAAAAACAAAAGAAACAAACAAAAACTGTGTGCCTCTTCCCAGGATGCTCCTAGGATTCCCACACCTGTCCAGGAAAGATCAAACACCATCCCTGACCTTCAAAATTCTCTGTGACTTGGTACTGAGTATGTAGAACTTTTCACAGATTTTTTAAATTTCCATTGTACCTTCTTATGTAGACATGGGTTCCATGATGGTTTGGATATGATTGGCCCATAAGAAGTGGCACTATCAGGAGGTATGGCCTTGTTAGAACAGGTCTGGCCTTGTTGGAAGAAGTGTGTCACTGTATAGGCAGGCTCTGAGGGCTACTAGTGCTCAAGCTCCATCCAGTCTTTTGTTTGTTTGCCTTTGGATCAAGATGTAGAACTCCCAGATCCTTCTCTATCACCATGTCAGCCTGGACACTGCCATGCTTCCTGCCATGATGATAGTAGACTGAACCTCTGAACCTATAAGCCAGTCCCAATTAAATGTTGTCCTTTATAAGAGTTGCCTTGGTCATGGTGTCTCTTTACAACAATGGAAACCCTAAGTAAGACAGATCCATTTCTGTGAATCATGTGACCTTGGGAAAGTCATGCCATCTCCTTGTTCATGAAGTAAAGAGACTACTACAAAGATTTTAGTTTAACCTCTCTCCCTTTGTGCTGGTTCACAAATTATTTCCTTCTGTGTATTCTTCTCAGTGGCTCTAGAGGCAGAAGGCAAGGATTTGCTCCTTTTTAAATAAGACATTGGGTCAGGGTACCTCTATCTCAAGCCTGTTGCTGACCCAGAAATGTTAGCTGTATGCTCTCCCTTAGCTAGCTCCTACCACACACCTTCATTGCTGTCTGTCCAAATCCTGATCACCCAGAGAAATGATTCATTCTCTTCCCAAAACTTGTTCCAATTTTTCTGGACCCAGTTGTCTGCTACAGATAGAAATACCAAGTTTGGCATTGCCTACCTTCCTATCTGCCAAACCTGGACTCTCCTGTGTGGCTCCCAGACACTTATGCTTGTCTCTGCAAGCCACTGGCTTGATGGTCTCTGTATTCCACATTCCTAGATCAAGAGGAAATCAAGAGTCAATCCAAAACAGCCTTGTGAGACCAGGGAGTTCATTCAATACAGCCTTGCAAGCTTGTAGAAACCAGTGCTCAGAATTCTCTTAACTTGCAATCCTGTGACTTATGACTGCTTCCCATAGTCCTCTTCCTAAAACACTCGTTGCCACCAAAGAAATGTCAGTTACTGCGTATGCAGGTTTAACTAATATCTAGATATAACAGAGCTTTGGCTCACCTTCATAGTGCCTGTAGAAAGACCTAAACTACTGCACAGTCTTGAATTACACTGTGATTCTTGAAAGCCAACAGAGAACAGACAAGATGTCCAGAGCAAAGGCTGTGTGTCTTGGCATGGCTCTACAGCCAAGGCAGCAGGAACAGTAGCAAGCAGTGCAGATTCCAAGCCAGCATGTCCTTGTAGCTGGCCCTTCTAGTGACCAACATAGTGTGGAGCCCTACACCTCTGTCCTCAGTTTATCCCTCTGTAAAATGTAGCTAGCAAAAGTATTTACAGAGTTCTTATGAGGGGTAAAGATACTAAACTGCTGAAGCTTATGGAGTTGAGAGCAGGAAAGCATTAGTTGCTATTGTTTGTACTATTGTTGTTTCTCACTGTTATTCTCATTGTTATTTAGAGAAAGGATGTCACTTCTATAAAGATGAAGGGCCTATCATAATGAGTGGAAATACAGTCACATGCTGTTCTGGTACTCAACCCTTCCCCCAACACATTCACAGACAGACACTCTGAAAGAGAATGAACTCAGGACAAATTGTCCCTCTTCTCCTGATGACCTGGACTGCAGGAGCTGTTACACACTCTGAAGTGGCCACATGTTCCTTTCTATTTCTTCCTGACTTTATGAACCAGGAAGAAGGAAAGGAATTATGATAAGACTGAAGAGCCGTTGAAACAGTTGTTAGCAACTCTTCTTAAATGTAGCAGAAGTGTGTACATATATGCAGAACCTTGATCAAGTGCTCACACTGCTGAACTAAATACTCTGTGTGGCTCACGTGTCAAATGGCCAGGAGCTAAGCACTCACTTTTCCTCATCCTTGGACACTCCTCCATTTCCTGCTCTACCCACTGTCCTCTCAAACAACACTTGTAAAAGCACTAGTTGAGTTTATTCACAGGGTGCTTAGATCTACTGTATCTGTCCCAGCATTTTCATTCTGGGTGCATTTGGCAAATATTTCTACCAAAAAGCTCAAATTTGAAAGGTTCCTTTTGTGCTTAATTGAGGTGGGGAGTTCTCTAGTAAGAAGATTCTAAAAGTAGCCACTGCTGGGCCAAGTGATACAGGAGGTAGCAAGGACATACATAGAGTCCTTAAGTTTGAGACAACAGCTCACACATCTGCAGTTTAAAGGCAATCAATGGAGAGTGAGTACCCTTGAAATGTCAATTCCAGAGTTGCCTCTGGACATTGAGAAATGGAGTAATGGCTGGCCAGCTCTGAGCTGGGGCATGTCCTTTTAGGAGTTTGCTAACACAGCTATAGCACAGGTCTAATCCTACTCTAACCAGTTATCACTACATTAACTTCCTTCCAGCCAACCCAGTTGGTCATCCATAGAGAGTCACCATTAAATAGTGTGAAGGGTAAAGGCCTAGCACTGTGAGGCAAAGATGGAATCCTAGAGATAGGTCCTTGGATAAGACCCAGACCAGAGGATTCCAGGATGAATAGGTGCAAAGCCTGTGTTCAAGAACTTTCTAAGTACAGTGACTGGAGTAAAAACGTCCAGTTATCGTGTTTCTTGCCAATATTACAATTAATGACTCAACACTGAAGGACAGTGTTAAGAACCCACTATGGGGAGAGATAGTGCCTGGTACTCAAAGCATGAAAAGGATGGGAGAAGACGCAGATGGATATGATTAGAATCTGCTTAGGGAAGCTCAAAAACACAATCCAGTGTTAGAAAAAGGAGACACAGAGATCCAGACACACAGTCAGTTACTCAAGTCATCAGGGAAAACTTCTCAAGAAGCCTTGGTATTTAGTTAACAAGAAAAAAAAAAAGGCAAACGAATGGACCAAGAAGACAAGTTCATGGAATGGGCTATAGAAAATAACTAGCATAGTAATGATGATTAAAAGGCAAAAGGCAAGTGAAATAAACCTGAGTTCAGATGTTAGATTTATGATTTACCAACTGTAAAACTTCAGTCAAGATCTCAACTGTTCTTGGCCTCGACTTCCTCATCTATAAAATGAGGGTGAGTCCATTCAGCTTGTAAAGAGAGTTAAAGGAGAAGTGTAACCTTCATGGTCATGGGCTGGTCCAAAGTAACTGCCCGAAAAAGATAGAAGCTGTGGTTAAATGTGAACCAGTTTATTCTCGTTCTGGGCCATTATGAAAGTCGCCAATAAGAGACTCTGAGAAATCCCAGGCTTTAGGGGTAGCAAGAAATTCAAGGAGGCTTTAGTGTTTGACTCTTCAAGAGCCCCTTGGTTAGGCAGAACATGTTGGCACAGTGCAATGTGCTGGCACAGGGGGATAGATTGTAGCTTGGCTTACACAATATACAGATAAGTTTCCTCCAGTTCTCTTTTAACGGCTGCCCATCCCAGAGCTTTATGGCATGAGTCACACCTGGTCTGTGAAAAATGGATCCTGAGGCGGAAGACCTAAGATGCCAGCAAACTTTCCCACAGCCCTTCCCAGGACAGCCCATGAGGTCCTCTACCTTTCTTCCCTGTGGAGAAAGCTGTCCCCTTAACCACACCTGCCTTTTTCTTCTCCCTGCCCTATCTTGGGGGAGGTGGGGAAGTGAGAACAAGACAAGAAGGGGAATTCCAGGTTAGTTTAAACAAAAGTCAGGAGCGCAGCATTTGTTTTCAGAAGGAAGAAAAACAAAGCCTTTCAGTTGCCACAGAACACAGTGAATGCTCTCTGGGGCTTAGCAGCTGCTACACAGGCACACGCACACACAGGAGCACGATAGGTGAGGTTCTCAGACCAACCCGACTGGAACCTGAGGCAACAGCTGCTGAGGGAAGGCTCAGAAAATAGGATCTCCTGGACTCCAGCTGATAAAGATCTACTTCTAGAAGACTCCAGCTCCCGGGGATGGGAAGTGGGCTGCGGAGAGTATTGCACAGTTCATGAGAAAGTCCCAAAGTTTAGCACAACAGTATTTGTCCTTTGCCTCATACTGGTGGAACCAATCCTCTAAAGAGCCGTTTATCCAGCTTCCCCCAGGAGACTACCAGGTAAAATGTCATGTGTAACCCCCATCTCTGGTAATAGGGATGATGTCACTTGTGGTCATGGACAGGTGGCCTTGAAGATGCCCACTTGGAGACTATAACGGTTCCTGGAGCCAGACAGCCACCATGAGCCACTGTAATATGGAAAAGGATCAGGCCACTCTTGTTTGCTGTCTCCACACGGAAAAACACAGCACTCGAGTTGGAGAAACTGCCTGGTTTATTTTTAAAAGAGGTGGTATATAAATAAACTGGGGAAATGGCAGAGTTGGAGGAGACCCAGCTCCTTAGAATTAGGCAAGAAACTCTGAAGAAGGCCAGGCCTACAACTTCCTACACTCAATCAGCTTTAGGGTTGGGAGGTATGGGGACAGTCTTTAGGGGAGCCACCTAGATTCCTTTCCTTATGTTAGCAGGAGAGAAATTAAATGAAGAGGCCAGCGTTTAACTGCTCCTAACTATGGGTTTTGTTTTGTTTTGTTTGTTTTTTGTTTTTTTGAATCTTCAAATTGCTCCCTCAGCTTACCTTGTGGTTATAGCTCTCCCTTTCAAAGCTCCTAGCTCTTAAGAAGCTTCAGTGAACTTTGAATTATTCTAATTCAGCACAAGGCCAAGACACTAAGAGTTACTTTTCAAAATAGTAATGGAGGTTTTCATAAGAGGATCTGACCTTGGGTTTTCTATGCTTGACCAGATCTAGACATTTCAGCAATCAGTAACACCATCTATCAAATGCCATAAAAAGGGAAAGATAACTATACTGTTAAATACATTAAAAGCTTTCTAGAAGCAAAGAAATAGAGATGCGAAATGTCCTGGAGTATCCAAGCTCTGAAATGGTTGACTATGGCCAGTCTCCATGGAAACAGCAAACTCTTCTCATTGTCTTTATGTTAGCAATGATCCGTGGCCCTCTCCTGTAGTCATGTGGATGCCTGGTGTTGCCTTTCATCTAAAACTTTAGGGGAATTACTAAAGAGTCAAGAAATGGCTTTGTCTTTTGGCTCTGTGCTTCTTCTTTTGGTAGAAGGGATGAGAGAGAAAACAGCACAAGCCACTCATGGAAGCAGGGTGGGGATAGAAGCGGTGCCATATGACTTACAACTGGTAAATCCTTAAGAATGTGAGAAAAATTCCTGTACAAAAGATAGTAAATGGCAGGATCATGCGTTTGGACAGTTCTTCAGATTGGTGCATGTAGCATCTCATTTACATATATTTAAATCATGTGAGATGGGTAGAACTTATGAGTTAACCCAGATAAATGAAAAGCTTATGGTTTCACAGCCAATCATGCATGTGCTCGTGCGCACACACACACACAACACACACACATGTGAACATGCACACAAACACATGGATCTACATACTTCACTTCAGATCACTCAGCTCTTTCCGGGCATTTAAGAACAACTCCATTCACTTGTTAAAGCAGTAAGTAGTGTGCCTACATAGGGAACAGGTGTATTACACCAAAAATCTTTTGCAATATTTGGAGACAAGAGTCCAACTGATCCATAATATTTCTAAGGTATAACAAAAACAAAGTATATACTCTATTAGCCCAAAACGCACATAGAGCGCTGGACCTCAAAGTTGTATTTAGAGCAGGATGGTTATTTTTATAGGGACACATGCTTAAAGGGTTCATCTCTCTGCCTGTCTCTTGACCTTCCCATTAATAGTCCCTTTAGGAAGCAGGTTTCAAGCTACGGCATAAAGCGTTTGTGTTACTTTATAAACAGTGGTTTTCATCCTTCCTAATGCTGCAACCCTTTAATACAGTTCCTCACACTGTGGCGCCCCCCCCCCCACCATAAAATTATTTTGTTGTTTCTTCATAACTATAATTCTGCAACTGTTATAAGTCGCAATGTAAATATCTGATATACAGGATATCTGATACGAGACTCCAAAGGAGACATGACCCACAGGCTGAAATCGCTACATTATTACAACAAGGACAACAAAAACAGTGTCCCCTGAACACTTGGCCTTACTTTGCATACAAAACTTGACTTAATTCTCTGTAATCCGAATGGGCCCTTTGAATGTGGAAGCTGCTCACACTTCCCAAAGAGGGGCAAGTTTTTTCAAGTGCTTTGATATGATGACATCATTGAAATTTGCACATCTCCCACCAAAGCAACCTCTTTGAAGTGGACCCAGTTTGTTAAAAGTTCAGCTGCCTTACTTCCTAGTGACAGTAGAATAGGTTGCCTTTCTCCCAATATTTCACTAGGGACTCAACAAAACATGAAAAGCAAACACTGGAAGATTTAAAATCTTCCCCTACAGATGATGGTGCTGGCAACTGGCCACCATCATTCTTCAAAGAACTGTGAGGTATTACTGTGCACTGCCCTTTGGATTCCAGGGTACCCACCAAGTCATGACAAATGCTAAAAGAAACATTGACCGTTTGCTGAACCTCACTTTGTGTTTTTGTTTGAAGTTCAGTAACAGAAATGAAATCCTGGGTTTTGTTCTCCTTCTGACTGGAACCATGTGAGGTGAACAGCGTTTTTCTCTTTCTCTTTCAGAGGACACAGAGGTAGGCATTGTGTACTCTGAAATCCCCGAGCTAGCCCTCATTGTCTTTTTTGGGTCTTTCCTCCTTCATAGGCAGCATCGCCGCCATCACTGTGACCGTCATCGCTGTGGTGTTGCTGGTGTTTGGAGCGGCAGCATACCTAAAGATCAGGTGAGTCTCTCCTTCCTCTTTGAAAAGAATGAGATTCTATTTGTGAGGCTCCAAGCTGAAGGATGTTTTGTCGTGGGCTTGTTTTATGGTGGGTATCTCATTCCTCAGAAATACTGGCACGGGAGTGATGTGGCCAGTAAACAAACCCCACAGTAGTCAGGGGCAGATATTTTGAAGAAGAAAAGGTTGAATAAATGGCATGATGACATCACGGGACAAGGTTTACCTAGAGTCTGCAAGCTCCATGCAGACGTCTGCCCTGAAATCACTCCATTGCTCTGGAAAATCACACACCTGTGGCTTGGAACTAGGGCTTCCTCATCTGTGGGCTGAGGCCAAGGGCAGGATCAGCAGTTACTGAATCCCAGTGTTCTGCACACTCATCAATCAATTGGCAATCCATCTATTCATCATGCTTATTAGTTTTAAACAAATATATGTGAGATAAGAGGGAAAGAAAGCACTTTCTAGAAAACTGAGTTCTGGCACCCAGTTATATCTCTATATTTTTAGTTTTCAAAACACTTTTTGTCTATAAAGTGAAAGCCAACATATAAAGCAGCTAAGAGTTTGCATTCCTTAGCCAGACAGACCGTCCTTGTCTCCGATCACTCTAAAATCCAGAAGTCCTCAGCACCACTTTACCCACACTGAGCGTACTTCCAGCTGCAAATGGCGAATGGTACGTGGCAGTCTCACTCAACAGTCAGCAGTAGTGCAGTAACGAAAGACAGGACATGTTCTGGTGATGAACGTGGCCTCTTTGGCTCTCCGGTGCATCATCTTATAGCAGCTGGTACCATCTCTTGAAAACTCCTTCAACCCCATCACCCTATCCCTCAAAATCCCCTTGGAGCTCCCTTCTGTGTTTGAATTAAATTTTAGCTTTTCTGGATAGCCTGGAAGTCCTTCAGACCTGGTCCTTGTCCTCCACATGGTACCAACGCATCTGTCACCCTCCATGACTGAGGTCCAGTTCTCAGAGCCAGCCCTGCCCTCCCAGACCCTTGGTCTTCTGTGCCCTCCCAACCCCCAAATACTTTGTTTGAAGTTTTTCCATTGCCCTGGCTGTGGATATGTATCTCTTTCTTAGAGAGATGTCTTTTCCTTAGTTTGGGGTCCAGTTCTTCCTGTTCCTTCATTATTTCATCCTCAGTGCTGTCAATGTTTATTAGATTTTTCATATATTTACTTGTTTATTCCCTCTCTTTCTCACAAATATTTGAACTTCATGGACTAGGTCTCATGTCTAAGCTCAATAGGCACAGAGGTGGCTCTTCATACAGTGAGTGGCAAAGATAAGATTATACTGTCATGTGGCTCTGTGTGCATGTGCACACATACACACACAATACACAAAGTCATACACATAAATGCACAACAAATACACATTTTATACACACACACACACAATACACATACACACCATACATATACATACAAACACACATATCAGACACAGACACACATACGTCAGACACACACACATACCAGACACAGGCACACTCATTATACACAAACACCATATGCACATACACCATGCAAACATACACACACATACACCAGACACACACAGATCACACACACACACACACAAACACACACACACTGGTTTTACTTCTTTTAACCACAGCTGTGCTGTGTTCCTCACAGAGTGTCTGCTGCCCCCGCCTCCTCCCCCTGAGTTTGCTCTCTATAGTGAACACACCCTCTCTGCAGGCCCCTCAGCTCCTGTTGTCACCCCAGCCCAGTCCCCATCAGAGCATGTGCCTCTCCTTTTTTCCTTATGTTACCCCGTTTGTTATCACGTGACATCAAATCGATCTAATAATGGCATCAAGAATGAGAGTGGCTTGTAACATCTCTTCTATCTACTAGGTAAAAAGGAAATTTTTCAAGAAAAAAAAAAGAGGAAATCTGCCAAGAGCAGGCCCTTTGCCATCATCAGCAAAATAGTTGACTAGAAAGAAACTGGTAACATAGTCATACATACACAGATACACACACACACACAGAGAGAGAGAGAGAGAGAGAGAGAGAGAGAGAGAGAGAGAGAGAGAGATTTACTGAGCACCAGCCCTGTGTGGCAGGCATCTCTAAACAATGGAATCACTTGAGTGCCATAAGAGAGTCCTGCTATCACAGAATCCACCACACTTAGAAAGTTAGCTTGCCATCACAATTAGCTCTATGTGCTTATGAAAAATGTATAAAATGTTAAATTAAAACTCTATGCTCCCCAACTCTAACACAAGATAAATTCAGGGCTACAATTAAATGAGTTTCTGCTTCTCTCTCCACGTCTCTCTTTTCCAAATGAAGATGGTCCACAGTGGTGTAAGCCGAAGGATGCTATTTTCTCTTAATCTACCCAGATTTGGCACTGTAAACTTAATGATAAGGTAGTCACATACAGGCATTAGAAACTCCCTATGGAAAGCCTCTTGCTACTTCTCCATTATATCTGGCAGGGGGATAGGGGTGGGGAATGGCAATATAAGGGGGTTAATTGTTTTTATGAGTTTTAGGCCACACTAAATCCCTTCAAATGTTACTTTGCCAGATTCTTGGGAAATGCCTCTAATTAATCCTTCATGAAATACATAGCTCCACTGATGTCTGCCTCCCCTCCTCCATTGTGAGTGTGTATGTATGTGTATGTCTATGTGTATGTGTGTGTACGGATGCACAAGTGAACTCGCATCTGTCTGTGTGTAACACTAGGCATATGTAGCAAGCTATACCTTGGCTAAAAATTTGTTCTGCTTCTCTCATCTCATATTTCTAAGAACAATACCATGCAACTGTTGTCTTATCTAATGGACTCTTATCACTTGGCTACTAATGGAAATCCAAGGTCATAAGGGAGCTGTTAGCTTATGGCCTAGATCCACAGGCTACAGCCCTAGCAGAGCCAATGTCTCTGCGAGTGCAAAGCCCCTGCAAAACATACCCTCACCTCCCAAACACGGTGCCCCTTGCAAGCTCTGCTGACAGGGCTCAGAGCCTTTCTGTTTCTCCCCAAGTCATTGGTGAACTCATCATCTGTTCACACACTCTCCTCTCCAGTGGCCTATCATCTCTAGCTTTGTCACTGAGACTGCTGCCCGGAGAACTGTATCTTTTAATAAGCTGAGCCATCATGAGATGTGGTTTATAGAACTGAAACTACCCTGAGCTTTCCTGTTGTGGGCTTACCTTGACGAGAAGCAGTTCCATGTGAAAGAAGAAACAGAAGCTCTGCCTACAAGTTCAAGACCACACTAATCCTTTTGCTGTAGCTGTCAAGATTCATTTATGTTTGAGACGATGAATATAGACTGTCCACAAAGACCACAGCATGGCAGTAAGCACAGGACCTATGGGCAGTTGTTTTAATCAGTCTACACTGCCTTCCTCTATAAAATCGACTATAATAAAACTTTAGTCCAGAGTGTTATAAGGATTAATTGGGATACCTGCATATGTTCAGAGGGGAACCTGAGGGGTGGTACTAAACAAAGTTGTGGCATCTGTCGGTTTCAGAACTGTGCATGTCATGTGATACATGGATTCTCCAATATGAGGCTGGAAGAACAACTATGTCTTTGGCATCCTCACTTGGTGCACACACACACACACACACACACACACACACATACACACAGACAACCTCATAGGAGAAAGAAAAGAGGGGGAGGGAGGAAGAGGATGGAGCAAGGGCTCCATTGTGTCTCCGTTGTTTCATGGCAGCTTTCATGTGATGCTGTTTATAAATGAGGCTGCATTTGTGTTAGACATTCACAAGCAGAAACAGTCATAGGCAATCTCTACTCCAAGGCTCATTTGCAAATTTAATGGGAAGCAAACCCTCCCTACCCCTTGCAAAAGGGTGTCTTTAATTAGTGATGATTGAAGTGCGGTATGTAAGTCAGTTCTGTTTTGTTTAAATTGCTCAAGCCTGCTCAGGTAGGAGATAATCTCCCCACACAACAGCCTGTATCTGCTTTAGTGGATGAAGCTATGATTAGGTAGCCCTTCACTAAAATAAAGGTGAACTTGATTTTTCGACACAACAGGGCCTGGCTCTTCAGATGTCTTTGTTAGAAGTTCTCTGTCTTGCTTTCTGTCTCACAGTGACTGCAAATTGCTTCTGCTTGTTGTTGGGTTTAATGACTAGCCCCGGACAGCTGTGACAGTCAAGATCTTTCAGAATTTGTTGTCCATATGCTGAATATTTCCAGATTAGCTTTTGGAATTTTTGGATGGCTAGATTACTTGATTCCCACCTCTGTAGCTCTCTGGGCTCTGCTGTATAAAATTGTCAGTTGGGAGCATATTACAGACGTTTTCCAGAGATTCTGATTCTGATTGTGATTCAGAAGGTCTGCATGGGGCCCTCACATTTACATTCCTAGCTAGCCCATCGAGGATACTGAAGCTGAGGGTCCAAGAACCATACCTTAAACCATTCTGCTTTGTAAGAGATACTTTTCTGTGGAGGTCCCCCAGACATACAGCTCTGTCTCTTCATGCTTCTGTGACTTTGGACAAACTAGGAGGTGTTTGATTCATCCCTTTTTAAATTTCAAAGTAATGACTCCAAAGCAGTCTCCTCCTGGAGCCTCCAGCCCTCTCTTCCCATTCTGAGTTCCTAAATGCAGCTCCCTGCACTGTTCATGTGCTTTCCAGAAAGTTGCCATGTGTCCCAGCCTCTTCCACCAAAGCTATATAAAGCCTCTGGTCCCGCCATAGCTGACATGTCATAGTTCCAATGGGACATTTCTTGGATGAAAGAATGATCTGGGTGAGAAAGTTGGAGTGTGACAACAATATTTATTTCAAATGAGGAAGAACTGAGAGTGAGGAAGCAGAAGCCACCTGTGTCTGTTGAGCCACTAACTCTCTGTTCACTCTTCACACTGAATCTGTTGACAGAGGCAGAGGCCTCCAGCCCTCTTCTGTGGCAATGGTCGGACAGCCGACCTCTCACAGATAACTAACGTTTAAAAACTAGAAAAAGCAAATATGAAAGCATGAAGGTGATTGGTTGTTAAAAGATATGTTTGAAAATACTAGCTTGGAATGAAAACAGACTGTGAAAGATATTAAAAACAGTGTTTGTTTGGAAATGGGCCCATTGTTGGGACTTTGGTAGAAAGAGGCAGGACTGTTAAAATATGAGTTGTGAGACTCAGCCACTAACTTGCTATAGTGACTGCTGCTGAGTAATACTGGTCCCCGTGGCCTCAGTTTTCATAGCTTTAAGACCATGATGCAAGCTGTTAATGCCCTAACTTGGACAGACAGAAACTGGCCTTAAAGGACGCTGTGTGGTGGACTGATGGCACCATCACTATTGTCTGCACTCTTTCCGTGGGTTGAAACATCCAACATGAAAAGTTGATTGTATTTTTATTAGGGACTTGGTAGTTGTCACACAGATGTCCTGTCTTTAAGACCTTTGCCCTTATTACCATCTCTGTCTTTAGAATGTGTTCCAGACATCCATGAGACTCATCCCTCATCTTCTCAGGAGTCTGCTCAAGAGATACCTTCATGAGACCTTCTCTGGGCACTGTTCAGATCTGAAATCTTCACCTTCCACTGGGAATTCCTCATGCCTTTCTTTAATTTCCTCTATGGCACTTACTACCACCTACCTTATAATGTGGCTATTGTGCCTCCATCCCAGAATGTAAGATCCCTAAGGACAGGCATCTGAGTGCATTCGGTTGGTCACAGTGTCTCCCAGTTTCCAAAACAGGGTCCCTTAGACTAAGTTTTAAGAGTTCAGTGAAGGGAGCTAGGCAAGGATGAGACAATTAGCAACAGGAAGCCACTGGTAGAAACAGAAGGAGGACAGAGGGACAGCCTCATGGACATCTTTGCTAATGGAAAATAAGAGTCCGATGCTTAATTACTAATGGCTAATGACTGCAGCATTCTTCCTGAAATAAATCCGGTCTTAATATCTGTGTTTCCTTCCTGCTCAGCCTGTGATAAGCACTAATGATTGAAAGGTGAGATCTCCCCTGCCAAAGGAGAAGACTGGGGGTGAATTCATCAACATAGTGGACGTCTTAGCTTTGCCAAGAGCTAGGATGTACTCTTGAACAAACATCAGGTGTTCTCTAAAATCTGTTTAAATACAAAGAAAGTGTGACGCCATACTCATCTTCAAAGACAATTAGGTACTGATAAAAACATGAGGGGATAAAATAAGAGACTGCTCCTCATTTTCCTGTCAGGTTCTGCTTTTAGCTAATGACACCATACAGTACAGGAGGCATACGGCCAAGAAGTGGTGCCACTGAGCCAGGCACTCTGGGCACTGAGCTAAGTGCTGGAAAACCACAGCATGGCACAGGGTCTGGCCATAATTCTTCTTCTTTTTCTTCTCTTTAAGTCAAGAGGAGCCTTTGACCTCTGGCTTTCTTTACTGAGATTTTATTTTTTGCTTTGCCAATGTTGCCTCAAGCCATAAAAACCCTCTCTAATATTGGTCAAGTTAACATCTTCAATTTATATGCTGCTAGACACAAGCAGTCACCTTCAAATATTTACACCATAACCATGGCATCAATGTCAATACATTAAGCATACAGATATTTAGAGAGAAAGTAAGATATAGTCTGTCCCCATGAAGTTCATTTAAGAGGAGACAATTCTCAACAAACAGAAAACATAGTGATGCAAGGCAGGTGCCCATCTGTACTGAGAAATCACATGAGCAAGATGGCATCACTCATACCAACTGCTCTTCAGGTTGAAATTAGATAGAGCAGTGCTGTCTGACAGAGGGAAGACATGTTTATTAATGAGTCTCCCATTAAATAACATTGACAAAGCCATCTAAGTTCCTTACACCTACTTTCCTAATGTTCCGAGTAAGAGGAAGTTTCCATTTTTACTTCCTAGACTCTGCTTACATAGGCCCATCTGGAAACTTCCCATGTCCAATCACCACGTGCCATGGCTTAAGAAGCGCTCACCCAGACAGAAAGATTCAAATGCACACTAACTAGTCTTCTCTTGTCACACAACCACAACTGTGTTCCTTTTCCTCCAGCCACAACAACATCAGATTTACCCAAGTCCTGCTCAAACCCCAGCATATCCACCCCATGTCCCAGACCCTGGATTTATTAAGAGACAACCCTGTGGGTTTGATGCATTTCCTATTTTTCTCCCTTTATTCCAACCCCGCCCCCATTTTGGTTGATCTTCCTCCCTCACATCTCTTTTCTCTCTCAGCAGCACTCACTGTTCAAATGTAAAGACAAAGAAAAACGAAAGCCTAGGCCAGTGCTCCCCTTGGTTCTCCTCCTGTTTGTGCAGCAGATGCTACTGTCGATACAGCAAACGCAGGTGTAGCCTTGTCCCACGTGCCTAAAGTAACCGCAGACTGCAAAGCTTGCTGACCCAAGGAGTTTTAACCCTTTGACATCGCTTTGCCTGTAATGATATTTTATAAGATCCAAACAACAATATTATCAGACACTGGATTTATTACTAAGCCTAAAGCATAGTTTCAGTACTGCAACTTTACCATTTGTAGATTTAGCATGGGCTTGTATGAGTTTCATTATAATAAAAGTTACGAAGCAGTGTTGGCCAATATTTATTGTGTGCCAAGCCTTTAAAATGCATTACCTCACTGAGCCCTTCTAACAACTTTAATGCATTTTTTAACTCACCATTTTGTAAATGAAGGAACAAAGGGGTCAAGAAACCTATTCAAGATATACATCTATTGACCAAACTGGCAGCTTATGAGAATAAAGTTATACGAAAGAGATTAAAATGTCACAAGAAGTTAACTTAACTTCAAAGGTGAAGCAGAGGCTGCCGTCAATGAAGGCATGGGGTTATTGTGAACATGCTTGCCAAACTTACAGCAGTAAAGACAAGCTGAAATAGAGGGTGGACCCCCGTGGCCAAGCGCCTGGGGTTTTATTTCCTCACACAGCCGCTCCCACTTCTGTCATCCTATTCAGGTTTGGTTAGAACTGGAGGCTTTTAAGTGAATGGAGAGTTGGCCATGTGCATGTCGTGATCTTCACCTACCAAAATGACCTCTGCTCTTCCTGTATATTAAAAATGTCAAGAGTGTGTCTGGGTTGCTGCTTATGCTCTCTCTCTTTCATACACACACACACACACACACACACACACACACACACACATACACACATATGCACACACATATACATACACACATACACACATACACACACAAACACACACACATATACACACATATACACCTACATGCACACACACACATACATACACATACGATTGTGAGCTGGTACTGTAAACCAACTATTTTGTGGAACATTTTCAAGTTGCCAGGAATATAGACAGGATCCACTGAGTTAGCTTGCAGGAGTTATGTCAGAACTCTGAGACGAGTACAACAAGGGTCTGGTTCTTGCTAATGACATCCACCTCTTTGCCAATCCCTAGCTAATGTCAGTAAGCTGCAGGAGTGCAAGAGTAAGAGTTTGAGCAACCGACCAAAGTGGAGAGGATGCTTTTTGTGGCCCTTGGGTTATGTTTCTGGTTTTGCTTAATATCCACATCTGGCTCTGAGAAGACTGTGTCTCCATGGTGACCTGTGAGAAGACTATGGGGAGTGGGCATATCCATGCACTGTATTTAGCATCCATGATTTTGTGTCCAATCTCAACCCCTTGGATCTAGATTCAGCTCTTATACCTCAAGTTGCACGTTAGCCCAGCAAGAGTGCAGTCTAAACAGGTTTTGATGGGTGGTGTCACTATGGGAGGCTGTAAGAATTCAGATACTAGCATGGACCTCAGGGTCACTAGAGTCACTACATGCTTATTTATGGTGTTCTTCCAATCTTGTCATTCCCTTTAGTCTTTAAATGACCAGGCCATTCCCAGGGAATCTCGCATCTCTATGAACAGATTGACTTCTGTGAGAACTCAAGATTTGTCTTTTTCAATGACTGTGTCTTCCACAGATGATTCTGGATGACTTACTGCATGCATCTTCTAGAAGCTAGAAATAGAACCATGAATAAACATAACAGGCGAATTATCTCTGCCCTCATGAGACATATAGTCGAAGAGAAGTAATTACAAAACAATTACATAAATCATGTAGTGTTTTTGGAAGATGCATGAGCTAGGAATCAGTAAGTGCAAAGGCCCTGGGGTGAAGGTGTTGAACATGGGAGACAGAAAGGACAATACTTGGAGCTGAGAGAGCAAGGGTCGTTGGTAGAAATTAATTTCTCACATAAAAGTAGATGATCTTGAGCCGTTATGACTTAATGAACCATTGTAAGGACTTTGACTTACATAAGCAGCCATTCAGAGATCTTAAAAGGATGGCAATCTGACTTCAGTTACTTATAGAAATCATAAGTGTCCTATGATTTTGGGACACCCAGCATAGCCTGGTTAGACCATGTTGCTGTTGAACTAGGAGCTAACCAAACTCAGGGGGATCTAAGGTCTGAGAATTCTAGTTTTAGATCAAGGTGGGAATCTGACACACAGCTCAGCTGGATAGTTTGGGTCATGTCAATCAAATTTCCCAAATACCATTTTCCTCATCAGAGAAGCATGTCTTTCAGTCTTGATTCTGAGGATCTACTAAAAACCTAACAGAGACACAGTCTACAAATGACAACGAAGCCCGGAGGGCTGTGTTAACTGCAGTTATGGCTATGGCTGTGTGGACATTTCTTCACAGAAAATTAGCCCCAGGGCCTACATCGAAACACTGGGACCCAAGCTCCTGTAACCTTTCTTTCTTACTATGCAGCTCTGGAAATGGACCCTTCTCCCTCCTCCTGCTCTGCAGGAGAAAGAGAAAAAGACTCGAGGAATCTCAAGAGAAAGGGATAGGCAGGCTCCTCGAAGCCAGTAACCAGGGGCTGACATGGTCTAGGGTTATCTTGATGGGATGATGCTATCTTTCCCTCCCACAGACCTGTGAGCATCCTGGGTTCAGGCTGCAGGGTGTTAACTTGTCCTCAGATGGTACAACCTCAGGTAACTCCACCCTCTGCTTCCCACACAGGCATTCTTCGTATGGAAGACTGCTGGACGACCATGACTACGGGTCCTGGGGAAACTACAACAACCCTCTCTACGATGACTCCTAACAAAGGAAGGTGGCTGAGGACAAGAAATAGCTGTCCTTTATTTATAAGTGCTTATCCAGTAGAATTAATAACAAGTTCCTGATGTACACTGAACGACAATCGCAAGCCCTCTTTTGTTGGTATTGTTGTTTTCATTTTTCCTCTCCCTCTCTTCTGGCTGCTACCACAGTGTCCCCCTTCTGGTACAAAAGAGCCATTGTGTAAAGGCCAATGGAGGTCAATTTGCAACTGACACGGGCTATCTTTGCACTGACCAAGCCAGATACCATGAGGTGGGGGCTGCAGAGTCCCCATCATGGAAGCCACCTTGGAAAGGACTGAGGAAGGGGATGCGAGTTGCTTGGTGGGGCATTTGATTTTAGGGGATCTTTTTGTTTGAGTTATTTCTTAAAGTTCTCTACAGGAAATTACATTAAATATCAGCGAGGAGAAAGGAACACATCTCGGGAGGTTGCCACCCTGTGGGGAAGAAGCAAAGGCTTCTTGATTCCTTTTTAGTCCTTCTTTGCCTGGTTGTATCTGACAGGATGCCTACTTTCCTATAAGCAGATAGACAATCCTTAGCTGCCTAATTGATGAAAGAGGAAAGATGCTGTGCCCAGGAGGAGAGCAGCAGGCAAGGGCAAAGTAGCACAGCAGGCTGTCAATCAGCAGACTCTCAACCTGCTCTCCTCATCTAGGCCACCCGAAGGCAACTGGGGATCCCAACCCGATAGCTTTCAAGAAAGTTACAATTCCGAAATTGAAACAGGGAGGTGAGCTTGAAGAACAGATGGGGAGAGACTGGGGAGAGACTGGGGAGAGACTTGCGGAGTCTAAGGGATGGGGGAAGAAGAGAGGAGGAACAAAAGCTCACGTGCACCACAGACCCTCTTGAAGCAAGCAAGAGCCAGCTCTCCATGGTAGCAGGAGATACCTAAAGCTTGGAGGAACCCATAGAACTCTCGCTTCACACCTATAAAGCAGCAACTGCTTCACTGCCTTGCAATCTGTGTTGCGTAATGGCTAAATGTTATTCAAAAAAAAAAAAAAAAAGTTAGGGAGGCACTATTCTATCTGCAGCTGTTCATCCAAAGCACTCACTTCCATAGGATGGAGACATGAAGATCTGTTTGTTCTCCCTAACACTTACCTTCCCCATTCTTCCTTTTAATAAGTGACTACCTTCAAGTGGGCAGTCTCAAATCGAGTAAAACAAATTCTGAGAAGTGATCATTCTTTGATCTGCTTCTTTCACTTATGACTCACCAGGAGGTGATTGCATACCTCTCACCCGGCTCACCCCCTACCCGCACCCAGGTGTTTAGTAGCAATTTTTTATTGTTACTTTGTTACTTGGGAGTGCTAGTGAGGGGTAGAGACTGTGAATCCTGCTAAACACCCTACCTGGCGCAGGGCAACCTTCCACCCCAAAGAACTTCCTAGCTGGAAATATTAAAGGCTGAAATTGAGACCATTCACTGCAATGCCCTTGTGGCATTGAAAAAACAAAACAAAACAAAAAACAAAAAACAAAAAACACTTGGGCATCTGGAAGATCCTTTCATTTTTAACAAAGTGAAACATCAATTTCTTTTCCTCAAATGTTTAGTTTGTTGCCTGATAGGTTGGCTTCTGGCATGTAATGTTGTTGCCTCATATATGTCTGTGTTTCTAGAGAGCTTTATTACACGGCTGTACCGCTGTTCTTTTGTAACAGCTGATAATGGCACCTGGCATCTTAAGTCCTGATTTCATGGAGGAGAAAATATACATCACAAACTGCTGCATTGTCCTATGGAGTCACAGGGAACAACGAACTATCCATTTTAATTCCTCAGACAGTTCTTGCCCAGCCCCCAACATCAGTTGAAGAAAAACATTTTCACATTGCTATCCTGAACCCCTCTGGTGTAGAGTCCACAAATAAGGGTACTTCCCACAACCTGCCACCCTAGGCTTTAAAGAAAATCCTTCCTAAATCTCAGAAGTGCCAAAAGGAAAGATCAGTCCTCAAAGGTAACCTGTAAGCAGAGTGGGTAACAAGGAATGGGTTGCAGAAATTAAGATATCCCTGAATATAAAACACCACACACACACACACACACACACACACACACACACACACCATGCAAAGGTATGCCCTCTGGCCACACTTGACCTGAACAACTGTCCCTCCTTTCTACCCTGACCCCTTCACAGGTCTCTGGTTAGGCAAAGGACAAACAGTACACACCAGGATTCCACATGTCATTGTCCTCTGTAGGCCAAAAACATTTTCAACATATGACACAAAGATCTCTATAAAACACCTTAGGGGAAATATAGTTCAGATATGGCTTCCGGGGTAAAATAAATCCTAGACCAGAGGAACCAGCTTCCTTCCAAGGCCTATTAGAAACCTGAGACACAGCAAGAATTTTTTTCACACCAAAGGATGCCATTGTGTGTGAACATGTAGTTGCCATGGCTCTGATAGCTTCCAATTGCTTTCAGCAAAACGAAAAGCAGCCATATACAACAAGGTGACTGACAGTGTCTGCTCAAAGCTCAAGAATGACCCTAGCCTGTTTGTTACTATAAAGTGTGTGAGTGTGAGAATGGACTTTGCCAAATATATTTTTCTGCTTTTGAATTGGCCGAAAGGTTTCAACATATTTACTGTACATACATTGCTACACACACACACACATACACACACACACACACACACACACATGTATGTGCACGTACACACAGCTCTGAAATATATATATGCCAATAATTGATGTCCTTTACCTCAGGGAGAATTAGTTTAAGTCTACACAAGGGAAATTAGTGGTCCCCCTAAGTAGATCCAAACAGTCATACCCCATCATGAAACAAACTGATCAGAAAGCTTTGGAGAGAAAGTCAGAGCAAAAGAAAGCTAGGAGCCTCTTCTCCATGGACTACAAATGAATAAAGAAGGGTAAGCAATGCTGCTCTCTTTCACCACGGCCCTAATGGGTCCCTATCCTCCCTGCATAGCTGTGTCTTCATTGATAAAGTGGGGGTGATGCTTTCATAGTGGCCTTACCCCTTCCTACCTCACAGACGTGTTGTGAGGATTAATAAAATTGTGTCTACAGTGTTTTCAGTTTCTGGAGAAAAACTATTTATGGACATTTCAAGTATTATATAGATACATAAGTGATCTCAGTTTCTTGCTGTTATACTGATGTTTTGTTTTTACTCAATAAAACTACAGTTAATGTCATGGCCACCTCAGATGGCTCTCAGAGCTCTGAACTTCCCTCCTGCGCACCTGACTGATACAGGGTTAACTGTTCCTGGGGCCACAGAGGATGTCTCCCCTCCAACTGAAAAGGTGGTCCAGGACATAGGTCTCACAGACCTGCATCAGGACCAGGTGAGGATGGCACACCTGGATGCCTCAGCACTTCCGGAAGAAGGCCTCTGACTTTCACACCCTGAGGTCTCAGAGGAGTAGATTATGGTCTGATGTCATCTGTTTGCCCTTCATCTTGCTTGCAAGGGTGCATGGTTTGATCCTATGCATCTTGAAAATGAATTTTGTGATTGGTCCAGATGCTAATCTGCACACCGATTCACCTTCTTTGCCTTTAACCTTCTTTTGAGGGCAAATGGATGTACCATCTCAACTTTGATCTCAGAAATGTTAGTTCGCATTGACTTGTTGCCACGTTGCTCTCTTGGAGTAAGCTAGCTGACATCGTTTAAAGATGGGAAGGTGTGCAACTTCTTTGATATTTGATGACATCATATCTACATTTGTTGTAAGACATTGCATACCAATTATAACTCTGCCAATTAAAGTGGTTAAAAGCTTGTGTCTAGCTGTGGTGATTCACATTTTGAGATGTTCTGTTACCCAGGTTGCTGGGTTTGTTTTTATTGGTCATATTAAGTAGCTCTGACTTGTTCTTAAAGAAATTGTGTCTCCCACTCCACCCCATCAATAAATAATAATTCTGTAGCACGGGAAGGTCGCTCTGATCTTGAAACAGGCTGGGGAACTTCCAGTGTTGAACAAACCTCCTGAGCAGTGATTTCACTCCCAAATTCTCTGTGTGCTTCATCCAGCCGAGGTGCGAGCAAACATTTTGATTCAATGAGCGAAACGGTAAGCATAATCAAGTCACATTAAAACACATTGGCATTAGCAGTACATGTGGTGTTTGCTCCACTCCATTTCAAAAAATTAAATTCAGCATATTCATCCTTATCTGACAGCTAATTAGCAGGCAATTTCAGCCATCCAAAGTATAATTTCAACCCTGAGAAGCTAACCAAATATTATTTTGATTTTGAAGAAAATAGCCACAGCAAATCCCATGCATTTTGCTCTATGGGGAGGAGGGAACCAGCTGCAAACTAGTGTGTGTGTGTGTGGGGGGGGGGTAACCTTGAGACAGAGCCTAATAGAATCCTGGCAGGCTTTGAACTTACTATGCAGGCCAAACTGGCTTTGAGCTCCTGACTCTCTATCATCATTTCAGAAGTGTTATCATGATAGGCAAACACCACAAAGGAGACCTTGGCATTGACTAGATGATGAATGTATACTAAGTCTGGGTTGGTTCATTTAGTTGTCTGGCTACCAGCAACAAAACATCAAAAACTTGCTAGGACATCTTAAGGAATGGATTCCAAACATGGAACAAGCCCCTTCTATTGATTGTTCTGAGTGATATAATCTGAATATGCATCCCTCCAAGGCTTGTGTATTGAGGTCCTGGTCTCCTGTCTGTGGCACTACTGGAGATTATTATGAGAACTTTGTGAAGTGGTGTCCAGTAAAAGGAAATTAGGTTGCTAATTTGGGGGACCCTCCTCTGTCTTTTGATTTACTGCTGCAGGAGGTAAGCATCTTCCCCTGCTTTCCCCACCTCCCACCACTATCCCATAAGAGACAGGACCACAGGCTGACGCCTCTGAAAACATAAACCAAAGCTTCTCCTGACCAGCTGTTCACTCTGACAGGCAATGGACCCATGAGTTGGTGACCTCTCAAAGACCTACCTTAGCCACAAAAGCAGCAGAAGACTCCTATTTGGTGTTTCTCAGGCTGAAAAGATACCTTTCTAGAGGACTTAAGTTCAGTTCCCAGCACCTTTGATAAGTAGTATACAGTTGCCTATAACTCCAGCTCTAGGGCATCTGACACTTCCTTCCTTCATTCTTCTAGTTTCTTTGGCCATCTGCACACACACACACACACACACACACACACACACACACACATTTTTTTAAAGATAGCCATTTCAAAACAGTGAAAAATAAAAAAAGATAACCATTTCATAAAATTAATGATCATAAGATATAATAAATACATAAATAAAATAAATAAATTTTTGAGCTACTTGAATTTTTAAAAGGTTTTCCTGAATGGAGGTGGTATGAAAGTACTTTAAATTTAATAGTAAGCAGAAGTTCAATAAGAATGTATAGCCTTGCTGCATAGTACTTGCTGCATGTGCATGAGAACCTGAACTTGGTTCCTAGCACCCACATAAAAGCCGTGCATGGCAGTGATGTCTGTAACTCTGGGACTGGAGGTCAGGAACAGGGGTCCTGAAGATATGCTGGATAGCCAGTCTAACAAAAAAATGGTTCATAGAGAGATAGAGTGTAGTGGGGAGAGGAGGGAATGAGGAGTAGATAAAGAGGATGGAAAAGGGGAAGGAGGGGAAGTAGGAAGGAAAGGAAGGAGGAGGGGGAGAGGGGAGGAGGAGGGGGAAGGAGAAGAGGAGGAAAGGGAAGAAGAAAGGAGAGAAGGAGAGGAGGAAGGAGGAGGGGGAGAGGAAGGAGAAGAAGGAGGGGGAAAAGAGGGGGAAGGAGGTGGAAGGAGGAGGAGGAAGGAAGATAGGGAAGGAGGAGGGGTAAGGAGGAGAGGGAAGGAGGAGAAGGAAGGGTAAAGAGGAGGGGATGAGGAAGGGGAGAGGAGAGAGAGAGAGAGAGAGAGAGAGAGAGAGAGAGAGAGAGAGCTTGTCTCCAAAAGATGAAAAGTGATAGATACCTGACAACAACCTCTGACTTCCTCCTGCGTTTAAACACAGGTGTGCCCACATACTAGACATTAACACACAAAGAATGTGAAGCATTAACACACTGCGTTCTGATGTCCAAATCAATATCTTGGCACTGGTCTTGTATAAGGAAAGCTGCAAGAGGTGACATCACTTCCCTTAAAGGATCTCATCTTTGGCCAGGGCAGAGCCAGCGACATTCACTTCACCAGAACAGGTCACTACACAATAACAACGTCAGTTTGCATCAACAAATGCAGTTCGTTTCTATGTGAACCAATATATTAAATGGTTACAATACACTGGGGAACTCAGATGCTGATGGGGCTTGTCTATATTAGCTTTAGAAGTCATATTTCCTTCCTCATGCAAATTCTAAGATGTGAAGCTTATCCATCAATACACTAAATCTGTCATCTGTGTGTTCAGTAATGAATAACATGAACTAGCTTTCCCAATAGTTTAAGTTTAGTTACTGTCAGGGCTGGGACCCAAACCAACTCTCTGTCATCAGAGCTCTTTCCACACAAGATTCTAAGCCTAACCCTGCCACCTCCAGCTACCACGGGACTTTCCGCCCCTAGCACAGCCCCCCCACCTCACCCCCCAAGCTATTTAGAGCAATCTCGAGGGGTTTGTCATGGAGCCAACAGCAAGCCCAGTCAGCTCCCCGGGACATGTTCCCTGCCTGGCACTTTCACCTTTGTGCTAACTCCTGCTGGTTGCCAAGCTATCTTCTCTAGGGAGAAACTACTTGCCCTCCTGTCCTGAGAGGACACCAGGACAGAGCCTTGGGCTCTTGACATTCAATATGAACTTCTTCATTTCCCTAATATCCGAGGAAATCGTATTTGAATCCCCCTACCACTACCCAAGGGTACGCCATTGTGTCAGCTTGTCCTCCCTTAGAATAGTAATGATACCATCTCTTTACTTAACATTTACCATGAGCCACATACTGTTTTGAACACTTGATATGGCTTAACATCCCTGTGAGGCAGATATTAATATCCCCCATAGTATGGATGAAGAAGCTAAGAGCCAAAATGTTTGGTTTTTTTTTTTTTTTTAAAGATAAACATAGCCTGTGGATGAACGTGGTGGGGTGGTCGGGCAGATGAAGTGTTGGCCCATGGTCTTCAGAATCCACTCTCTGCAGCCCTCTCAAGCAGAGTCCTCATCCTATGCCAGATATCCGGGTACCTGTATCCTGCCAGCCATCAGACAGGCCTTTCGATATGGAATAAGCTGTAGCTAGAGCTGGGTGCCCAGCATGGAAGCAAGGTCCTCCCTATAGCAAAGAGTTTTGAAGAGGTCCTACATACCAATACTTGCTCTCGGTAATGCTTTGGGTCTTTTGAAGGCAGTACAATCCCCGGGGCTGGTCACTTGCCAGTCTCTATGCTGTCTCTTATGCTCAAGGTCACTATTTCTACACAGAGTTGTGTTACAAATAGTAACATAACACCACAGACTAGTGAGGAATGCTGGGAAAGAGGTCCATTTTGAATCCTACTTCTAGAGATAACATGGTCAAGGTGTCACATTGGGTGATGAGTTTTTTTTACTCAGTCTCACTGTCTCATAAGACATCATATGGCAAAAGACAAGGAGTGTGTGTGTGTGTGTGTGTGTGTGTGTGTGTGTGTGTGTGTGTGTG
>JANHMN010000007.1:625345-644454 GCA_030674055.1 Rhabdomys pumilio | reverse complement strand
TGTGTGTGTGTGTGTGTGTGTGTGTGTGTGTGTGTGTGTGTGTGTGTACATGTTCTAGTGTCTTCTTCAAAAGCCAGAAGCATTCAGTTATGAAGGCTCTATACTAGTGACTTCCTCTAATCCCGATCGCCTTCCCTAGGTGATGTTTCCCTACCTTGAAACATCGTAGACAGACTGTGTATACTGTTGCTATACAACATCATGAAGAGGAGTAGATCTCAGCATGGGCTCTGAAGGACAAATCTGGTGGAGTATAATGGTTTGGATCTCAAATGCTCTGCAAAAGCCTGCCTGTTAAAGCTTGGCCCCTAAAATTGCACTTAAAAAAAAAATGGTAGAACTTTCAGGAAGCAGAGCCTAGTGAGAGGCCATTGGGTCATTAGGACATGCTTTCAAAGGGTTGTGGGACATCAGCACCTTCTCTCTCTCTTTTGATTCCTGGCCATGAGGTGAGTTTTGTACCTATGATGGGCTCATCACAGGCTCAAAGGAAGGAAAACAACGAGCCATGGCTGGCACTTCCAAACTGTGGAGGGGGGGGGGGGACTCTCCTTATAGATTAATTTTCTCAGATATCTCATTAAAGTGATAGACATCTAACTAATATACTGTTATACGAAGATTGAACTATAGCGGTCACCCATTTAATCACCAACAACTCAACATCAGGAGTCTCCAGGCTTCAGATCCACAAAATCATGAGAACAAGGTCCAGAACTCCATCTTGTCTCCCTACTGTTCCCTGCTTGGCACATGGTCAGGATTCATTTCCACAAACACCTCTGGGTAGAGTGTTGAAAAGCTCAACCAGACATAAAGACAGGCATTGCCGGGAAGTGTGAGAAACAGAAATTCACCGCCAGCCCCCAGGGCCAGGACAGTCAGCCCTGCTACAGGCATTGTCAGGAAAAGCAAAGTCAAGAACACTGCTCTGCATAGTCCAGGAATTTATGTTAAAATGTCAATGCAGAGTTGAGAATTTCAGGCAGACCGTAGGATCTAACACATACTTTGAAGGATCAGAAAGAAGAGAATGGTCGAGGAGGCCATCAGAGGGTCACTGCTCAAATTCTAAGATTTCAGACCGCTAGAAGGAAGCAAGGCTCTCAGGATCTCGCTGGAGCTGCAGCTGAGAACAATGTGTTGTACAGAAGGATGGGTCACCTTTTTTATATCTTTCATTTCTTGCCTGAAAACCTGGCATTGACAAATGTGAGCTAGAACTGCACTAAAAAAAGGAATTCTAAGAGGCGTCCTTTCAGGCTTCTATATGTTAGGAAGGAGGTCGTAGGGAAGGTAACCATTCCAAGCCAAAACCAATCATGATCTGGCCTGCTTCCTCCCCAAGGAATAAAGCAGGCCTGTAGGTCACTGTGTCTCTAGGCAAACATTCTATTCCTAGTGAGCATGCATTATTCCTCTGGTGACAAATTATAGCACATTAACTCACTTTATAGTGCGTGGAAGACAAAAAAGAATAGAAAAAACCTGAGGGTGTGTATGTACACATGTACATGTTAAAGACCTGAGGGTGTGTACTCACACATGTATGTATTAGAGACCTGAGAGCGGGTATGCACATATTAAAGACCTGAGGGTGTGTATGTACACATGTACATATTAGAGACCTGAGAATGTATATGCATACATGTACATATTAAAGCATAGAAGAAAATCCATGCTGAAACATCCTCTTTGCCCAACCACATAACCCTGTTATAGTTTGTCCCCTTCACCTTCCCATAGCCATGGCTGGAAGGTGACATGAAGACATGTCCCCAGGGTCTTTCCTCAACATTTCACCTGCCCATGACTTCTTGAGGTGGAATGACTTAACCTTTCTGTCAAAACATGAACAAAATCCGAGGCCTAGAGGAAATGAAGAGAGCTGCTGAGCTGGATAACGTTTTGCCACTTAAACATTTTAAAAAGACAAATGAACCAAGAAAAAGAGACAAATAAGGAAAGAATGGGAAACGGAGAACTGTGCCAAATCTTCTCCATCCCTGTTTTAACTGGTCTTTCTTCATTTCTCTCTCATCCTTTCAGCTTATCTTGTCTTCCTCACTCAAAGGAAAAGACAGAGAGAGAGAGAGAGAGAGAGAGAGAGAGAGAGTTTAGGGAGAAAATGTAGAATGTGCTCAAATCATTCTGAGCATGTAACCTCCTACACTCAAACTCACACACCATTCCACATGCCATATATCCACCACCTCCTGGCAGCTCCCCATCTCCATGTGTGGCTCTCTGAGAAATATGAATCCCTCAGAAAGACTAAGGGTGTCATGAGAATAAAGAAAGAAAAGATTGTGTTTTAGTAAGGGTTTATATTCCTGTACAAAACATCATGAGCAAGTTGGGGGGGAAAGGGTTTACTCAGCTTACACTTCCACATTGCTGTTCATCACCAAAGGAAGTCAGGACTGGAACTCACACAGGGAAGGAACCTGGAGGCAGGAGCTGATGCAGAGGCCATGGAAGGGTGCTGCTTACTGGCTTGCTTCCCCTGGCTTGCTCAGCTTGCTTTCTTATAGAACCCATGACTACCAGCCCAGGGATGGCACCACCTACAATGGGCCCTCTCACCCTTGATCACTAATTGAGAAAATGCCTTACAGTTGGATCTCATGGAGGCATCTCCTCAAGGGAGGCTCCTTTATCTGTGACAACTCCAGCTTCTGTCAAGTTGACACAAAAAACCAGCCAGTAGAGACAGAAACAAAGAAACACAGAAACAAACCACGCAGAAACAAAGATGGCAATGGCTACCTGGCACTACCGTTATAAAATGTAAATAAAGCCTGGGACAGTGGTACACACCCGTCATCTCAGCAGTCACTTGGAACGCTGAGATAGGAGGAGGGTAAGTGTGTGAGTTCAGGGTTCATCTGGGCAATGCCATGAAATTGTCTCCCAAAATCAAACCACAGAAAGACTAAGATCTTTATGCACTGTGCCTGGCAAATACTTGTCTTTCTTTTTTCTGTTGTAAGAAGGAATGAGAAAACAGAACAAGAAATGAAAACACTGTTAGTGGGGCAGACGATAGCAGAAAACAAAAAGGGTTAGAGACCTGGGTTTCCTCCTGAAACCCCGGCTCCCACAATTAAAGTGTCAAATAATGACGGAAAGAAAACCCTCCACACTTTGGCATGCCATTTCACAACATAAAGACTCCACATGTAAAATCAAACACATAAATCTACACTTAAAAATATTTGGGCTAGGTAGTATAAGCTTTGGCTAATTGTTAGCAAAGTGTATCTGGTGGATTGAAGGTGCTTCCTTTTCTCTGGTGGAGTCTTGGGAACAGGAGGCTGGCTATAAAGGCCAGCTTATGTTTTGACACTGATAAGGATATCAGTATGAGCAAGCTAAAACAGGGCTGCCCCCAGATATTCAGAGAACCCCAAAGTAAATAGTGATGCAATCTCTTATATAACTGGGGGTGTTGTTTCGTTTTTCTGACAGAATGCCACTTCTGTGTGGTTCTATATAAATAAAATCTTGAGGTCAAGGGCCTTTACCTCAGTCTTACCCACTTCTGCCAGCATGTCATGTCTGTCTGCCTTTCTGTGAGCCTACATGTGTGCCTGTGATTGCCGGGCTGTAGCCTATGTGGCCCAAAGTAGACTTTGGTGCTTGTTGGCAAGCTGTCTGCCTAGTGACCTTTGCCCAGAGTGAATAAAGCCTGGCTTCTCTGCCCTGGATGACTAGAGTTCTTTTTAACAACACCACCACCATTGACACCACACCCTATCTCCAGCTTCCCATAACTCTGCTCCTTCCTGGCATCAGAGTGTGAGCCTCACGTGGAGGTCTTGGCAACCAGACAGGGCAGTTTTCAGTGTGCTGAAGGTCTGGATGTACTCAACATCTGTGTCACAAGTTTTCTACTGCTGAGCTCATGTACAGGACTCTAAGGAGTCCAAGATGCCTCCCCTCACAGTGGCCTCCTCCCTGTTCAAGAACAGTGAACACCCATCCTTCCACCTTTCATACTGAAGCCTTCAGCTACCGGAAGGAGTGTCCTCTAACTTCACATCAGCCTCTCAGCCTCCCCTGAAATCAGTTTACCAGTTCTTTTTATGAAAGTCTATCCTTTGATTCATGCTTCACCCTTTATTTGGTGGGAATTCCCAGGCAAGGCATTTGTAAGAGTTTATAGAACAGTCTAGAATTCCTTCACCAAAATCCATCCTTTAGGATTCTGTTGTTTGGCATTGGATCTTTATCAGCACATTCCACCCTCAGTCCAGCACATCCTGTATCTTATGACTAATTTACATTGATTTCTAACAAAGCATCACTTTTAGCTATGGGACAATGGTAACTGCAAAGGGGCTTCATTGTGGATAAAGTCCTGCTTTCGAGAATCCTTTGTAAGACTGGACCTCTAAGCATCTGATTTCTTCAGTCAAACAGGGACTGTTTCCAAATATACCATGAATCATGAATGATATCTGTGTTTAAAATGAGGATTCCTGCCCATTAACTAATTATACTGACATCAATCCCCTCTGAGCTAGAAAAAGATCCCAAGTCTCAGGTGAGCTATTTTCGGCAGAGGTAATTCCATGTAGCAGAGATGAAGTTCTTTGCATAATCAGGTTTCAACATGTCAGTAGCAATTTGGAGTGATATTAAAGTGTTCCTGGCTTCTGAAAGGCTTCCAAGTGTCCTTAAGTCTGTTTCATGTTTTCTAAGAAGAAAAATAAAAGCTGAACATTTTGTCAACTTAAAGAGTGTCTTGCTACAAGGAGGCTGAGACCCTTGGACATTCAGTCCTGAAATATGCAACCCAGTATCCAAAGAAAAGAGTCCAGCCTGGAAAGGCTGAAGTCACAAGCTTGAAATGTTCAAACTCTTAAACAAGCAAAGAGGAGTCATGGAGGATGATGATAGCCCATTAATTAAAAAAAAATTATAGTTAGCTCATTTCCAACTGAATACCCAGTCTCATCAATTGTTCCCTTCTAAGACACTGAGCGACAGGAATAGTGCCCAAAATACTGACAGCGACCCACAGCAGCATTCTTCAAAGGTTTGTGTGAAGTAGGTAGGGAAGGTAAAAAAGAAGTAGCCATTGGTCTAGAAGAGAAAAAGCTATTGGCCCAGAAGAGGAAAACTCATTGGTCTAGATTAAAGAAAAATGACCAGGTTTAAAAATACCCAAGCCCAGGGGAAGATGGAGGAGAAACTCGTGTGATTACTAGAGTTAATATAAATAAATACACATACATGTAGGTATGTAATGAAAAAAGAGGCCACAAATTTGAAAAAGAGCAAGGTAGAGGATATGAGAGTGTTTGAAGCATGAAAAGGGATTGAGAGAAATGGTCTAATTATACTATCATTTCATAAAATAAGATGGATAATTAAGAAATAACAAATATAAATCATGACATCAAGAAGATGTAATGGTAGCAATGAGTTATGAAAAATATTCAAATTACAAGGCTTCCTATGCACAACAGTCTGTAATGACCTCACCTCCAGTGTAGGTAGATGGAGATGTAAGGTGGAGAGCCTGTAAATCTCAGAACTGCAAAGAAATATAATTAAATATCCAAAGACATCTGCATGGAGGCTAAGCTAAGCTGGCCTGAAAACTACCTAGGATTACGACAAAGCATGACTAAAATGTCCACCCAAACTGGGAGTCGAAATAACGTTAACATACATGCATGCACACACACACACACACACACACACACACATACACACACACATACATGTAAAGTAAGCAGAAAGTAACTGCTAAATTTTTGCAGGAATTGAAAAGAGTTCAGTTTAAATAAAATATCATGTATAGATAGAAAAGGAGAAGAAAGTTATCTTGAAGAGGAATTAATAATCGGGGCCTCCCATAACCTACCCAACATAAAGATATACAGAGCACTGTGAGAAGGAAGAAATGTCTAACTCTTTAAAGGAATCTTGCCTCAGTCTATCCATCTCACTCCTTAGGTAGCCTGGGGAGAATCTGTCACTGCCTGCAGCAATGACTGAGCTTTCTGAGGCTCAAAGCTGATTTGAGCACAATAGTAGAGATGGGCTAAATACCTCACCCAAGTGGTCCCTTAACACACAAATACCTTGAGAACATTTGGTTTGTTAGGAGCAAGATGGAATTTCTCTTCTAATGAAAACATGTGAAATCTATTTACAAAAAAAAAAAAATGGTTGTTTCTTTTTCCTGTATTATATACATGTATGAAATCATCAAGAGAATAAAAACATAATTTAAAAACTATTTTTAAGATGTGTGAGAAGTGATTAGGTCATGGGGAATGGAGCCCTTGAGAACTAGATTAGTGCTCTTAGGAAAGCATCCCAGAGAAGAATCCCAGAGAGGTTTCTGGCATGAGCAGGACCACTATCTTTGATGAAGGCTCTCACTCGAAGCTAAATTTGCTTTTACCTACAACTTAGACTTCACAAGTTTCCAGAACTGTGAAAAATACATTTCAATTATTTATGAGCCACCAGCCTATTGACCTTTGCTCTATTAGCCTGAGTGGAGGAAGACTTCAGCTAAGGTGTAACCAAAAAAAGAGAGTCCTGGTAAGGTGGGATATGTCATTAAAGTAAGTTAGTGAGCATGGATCCCACTGGGTCATTGAGATCCTATTACAAAGGTTATCAGGGGGTACATGGAGATGCTAAGAATCTTTATCTCCCTGAACAGTTTACCCTCACGTGATCACAGAAACCATTTTATTTCATTTGCTCTCTGTATTCTACAACACCTCATCTTGTCAGAGATTTCAACTTCTTAAAGTGAGAACTAAGCTGCTCCACTCTGTGAACAGGGATTGTTAGAGGACTGAGTAAATGTTCTGACTCCCTTGACTCTCCTCTACTGAAAACAAACCCCTGCCCACCCACTTCTCAGGCCTTATGAAATCCTAGCAGGCTCACCAGTGACAACATCTCCACCTTGCCATCCTGGGTTTCTGCCTTTTTCTCAAATTGCCATGGTTTTCTCCAGGATCCAAAATTATTGATCAATGTAGTCACACTTCAAACAGACTCATCACGCTTTAAATCCTTGGAGAATAGAGGCCCCTCCCCTTTCCCACTGTCAGAGACATGTGATAACCTCTGCAATGGACGCACTGTAAGCTTTGTGAAAGGGAAGCCAGCTTCATAAAGAAAAGGTTAAGGACTTGGCCGTAAGAACTCTAAAACCTTAACATATAACTTCTCCTAAATAATTTAGAAGTTGTGCTTATTAAGTTGAATCTTTAGCCATGGTACTCGAGAATGCCTCAGACTTGAAAGGCACCAGACTTGAAAAGATTCTGTCATCAGTATCCTAAGGGGCTCCAGGAAGACATGGCAAAAAAACCACTCTCTATTCTCAAGGAACTTAGAATCTAGGGAAAGGCACAACTAACCAACAAATGAATAAAGTATGATAAGTGTTAGTGTGTGTTTGGATTTAAATATAGATCACAACACATAAAGGCTCCCCTTTCTATTTGTAAGGAAAGGGATGTTTGATTCCAAGACCTTTCCTTTTGAGTCTAAGGCACTGTCCCCTTTAGAATACTTTATACAACTCTGAAAACTTTAAAATCATACTTGGAAGCTGATGTTTGGCATTTCTTGAGGAATAATGAATAGATTAAATTAAAGCCAAAAGGAGTCAACTATAAAATGGGAATTTTTGGTATGGTTGCCTGTTCTATCAACTTGGTAATATTTAAATATTCCCTAGAATTCTTATGACCAAATATTCCATATAAAAAGTTAATAAAACAGAATTATACCGTGGAACATGGCTGAGCAAATGTCTTTGGAGTAGGATGTTGAGTCTTTCTGCTATGAGGCAAGAAGTAGTATAGCTAGGTCAGATGGGAGATTTAGTTTTAGCTTCCGAGGGTTCTTCAAACTGATTTCCAAAGTGCTGGGCCAATTTGGAATCCCACTGACTGAAAATAAGGGTTCTGTTTCTCATATCCTTGCCAGCATTTGTTGTCTATAGTTTTGTTGATTTACCATTCTAACTCTGGTAAGATGAAATCTCAAAGTTGGTTTGATTTGCATTTCCCTAACTGCTGGGGATTCTCTCCCATTCTGTGAGTTTATTCTGGTTGTTGTTTTAATTGTTGTTGTTTTAATGAGATACTACTTATCAATTGTTGGCCTTAATTCTTAAGCAAATCAAGTCCTATTCCGGAAGTTCTTTCCTACACATATATGATGTAAGACACAGCTTGTGTTTTCTTCTAGACAGTTCAGTGTTTCAGGTTTAGGTCTTTGATCCATTTGAAGTTACTTTTATGCAAATGGTAGATACAAGTCTGGTTTTATTCTTCTACATGTGGACATCTCATTTTTCTAGCATTATTTGTTGAAGATGCTTTCCTTTCTCCAGCATATGTTTTTGGCATCTCTGTAGTGGTTGTAGTTATGTGTACTTAAGTTTAGCTGCTCTACTCACAATGGCTAGGAAATGGACACAACCTAAATGTCCTTCAACTGACAAGTGAATGATGGAAATGTGGTACATTTATATTATGAGATACTATTTCAAGTATACAGAAAATGAAAGTATAAAATTTGCAGATAAATGGGTGGACCTAGAAAAGATAATGTTGAGTGAGATAAAGTAGACCCAGAAAGACAAATGTCACTTGTTCTTTCTCATCTGTGACTACTAACTCCAAATCTTCAGATATGAATATTTAACCTGGAGTAATCACAGAAACTAAGAGAGTAAATAAAGGGACTGTGGGACCCTAGACAAAGAACTAAAGGCAAACAAAGAATGCTGAGGGTGGGAGAAACGATCTTACTCAGGGGAGAGTTCACCAACTTATTAGCCAACCAAGCTGTGAGCCCTGAAATCAAATACATAATATATTCAAGTAACATTATATGGGATGAACAGATTTCATGTATATATTTAGCAATATAATATATATTAAAAATTAAAGAAAATTAGGCCATGAATGTGTCTGTGTGTGTGTGTGTGTGTGTGTGTGTGTGAGAGAGAGAGAGAGAGAGATTGAAGTGATAAAGAGACGAGAAGAAATGATGCAATTACATTTAATTTCAAAAACTAAAATAAAATATTTAACAAATAGATTGTGCAAGGAGGATAGAGATGAGCTGGCAGCAGCCCTTATTCTCTGACAGTCATTGTGCTTGGCTAGGGTGACAAGAACCTAGCCAGCAGGAAGCAGATTGCCACTCACTGCTGCCCAAGTGCAAGCTCCCCTTCCTGACTGCTCCTTCTGCTGTTTGGCAGAAACTCCAGGTCCACTGATGGATGTGTGGCTGGGAAGCCAAACAGGCAGCGGTTTCCCACTGACCCTCTCAGCTCTCAGTCATTCTCACCTAGAGGCTGGATGTACCTGGCTTTCAGATCAACTGCTTTCAACTTGCCCTTCAGACCTTCATTTCTCCAACCTTTCATGATACACAGGGCTTAATTCTTTTAATAAAAATCCCATACCAACAGCTCAGAGAGATCAGCTTCCTGGTTTACTTGTGAAGTTATAAGTTATTGAAAAAGTCATTCTGGGGCTAGAGCAGAGGCTCAGATATTAAGACAGACTACTCTTCCAGAGGAAGTTTGTTTCCCAGCATCCAGGTCAGTGGACTCCTGACCAATCTTAACTGCAGCCCCCTCCCAGAGAATTAATACCCTCTTCTGGAATCCTTGAGCATTTGCACTTCTGGGCAATACCCCTACACAAACATACATATATATGCATACTTCAAAATAAATGTAAATCTTTAAAATGTGAAAAAAAAATGAAGGGGTCATCCCGTTCCAAATGACTTTCCCATATAGTATCCTAATTTTATCCTTTTAATATCAGTGTAAATATAGCATCATAACTCCTGTTCACAAACAGAGAAACAATATAAAGGAAATGACCCAGCTTGCCTAAGAGTATCCAAGTCAACCAGAAAGTTTTAGTTTCTCTTGGACAGCTTCCTCTACTTGGTGTACATATACACACCCAGCAAAGAGCCTACTGCTTGGATACAATTACAAGATAAGTAAGAAAAGGAAATAATGATGTAATGGATAAGGAAATTAATCAAATAATGAAGTAAGTCAGGCAGGATTAGAAGCAGGAAGGAGCAGAAGTTAGAGACACTCTACAAATTCTCCCAATTCTCCCAGCCACACAAGGTAAATATAGTGCTAGCCTCTTGTCATAGGTTAGAAAGCAAAGAAAGCACAAAGTCCTCGAGTGAGTGAGTAAATCAAGACAAAGCCAGGTTTTTAGCATCCCAGTTCCTCAACATCAGAATGTGTAAACTTAGACTTAAACTTATTGTAAAATAGACTCATGGTTTCTATTGCTGCCATAAGGTAGGCCTTAGGCAATCAAGTATGGAAAGTTAGTTCAGTTCATAGTCTTAGAGTTGCTTAGCTATGATAGATTGGCATACTGTTTGGAGGTCTGTGTACCAGTTTTATTCTGTGTCTTTACAGAATAAAACTGGTACACAGAATAAAACTGACCACCTTATGGACAGGCAACAAAAGAAGAAACAGTAAGAGTTAGGAACTGGTGTCCAAAATTGAAGGAACATCTACAAAGCCCCACTTCAATAACGTCCATCTTCTTCCAATAGTGGAAGTCGGTGGTTTGAGTCTTTAGTCCATGAAGCTTTAAAAAACCTTCAATATCCAAACCACAGAACTAAATCAATAGGAAGAAAAAAGGGGATAGCAAAATTAAGAAGCAAAAGTTGAGTTAGGAAGAGAGTGGGAGATGATGACACACAAAGTTCACGTTCATGCATCCAAAACCATTTCCCGGTCACATGCTGGTTCTATACAGGTTGTGGGAATATAACGCTTCTCATCCTCATGCAGCTTACATTCCAAGAAGTAAGACAGACATTAATCTGACATTTTAATGACTAACTACTATATTACCAGCAATTTATTTTAATTACTATATATAATGCATGATGTTTGAGTGGGCATTTTAATGTATACCCTAGAGATGAGGTTAATATCTGAATCACTATAGTCAGAGAAACACAATATATTCTGTGAAGTAGCATTTTAAAGCTAATCAAAATGCCCCACAGGCCTCTACCCTCCACCTATCAATGCCTTAATATCAGACCAATAACAAGTTTGTTAATTAATGTAATGGATGTTTTAGGTGATTTTGCTTTGGTCAAATACATAACCTTCTATTTGAATGGAATAACCAAAAGTATAGTCATGCCCATCCTTGCATAAATAAATGTGGGAATCAGAAAGTCTAATAGCCTTGTGTCCCTTGGGTTAATGCCTTAGCCTTAGTATTTCATCTGGATGTATATCCTAACTTGACCCTGCTTAGGAATTTAGCTGAATTCTACTGCCATGTGCGTGCATATGCCTCCACTGAGTCCTTTAATTAATGACTTAACAAGCTTTGGGATTTGGGACAGTTTCTGCTTGTTTGGTGGTATCTGTTGCACAGATTTGAAGTTTGCTTTCAGTAGAGTATCCCTGCTGACTGTGAGTTCTGGGTTAATACAACTACAAATGACCAAGCTGTTTTACATTATTTTACAACAGCATTTCAATTCCAAGTGTAAGTATCTCTGGAGCATCGGCATGCGGGGTGATGTGGAAAGCATGAATGGCATCTATTCCTGCCCTAGGCTTAGAACTCAGAATTAGAGTTTACATGAAGAAGGATTGTAGAACACACTGTAGGCAAAAGGTCCACAAACATCGGACTCTAAAGATTAAAGAAGACTACCTGTGTGTATGTACTAACTCAGTAGAAGTGACACTGGCTAAGACAGGAAGGGGCCAATTCGACATAGGCTGGTAGGTAAAGATGTTAATTAGCTGGAATTAACACAGGACACACAAACAAATGAGCTAATGAATGAATAAATAAATGAATGAATGATACACTCCAAATGAAACCCCATATAAAAGGAATACCAACTTCCAAAAAGATACAATTTTTATTTTCTTGAAAACAAACTAAGCCAAACTAAGACATTGATATGCATGGAAATGACGTTTGGTCTTGGTCAACTTGGATAAGCCTTCAACCCAGCTAAGAAAGAACCCTGTCCAAGGCTGATTTGCTCAGGTATGTTAAGTATGCTACTGTTTTAAGTATCACTGGTGTGCGACAAGGTTGGGGTGGGGTTGTCTTTTGGCATTACTGTGCTTGGCAATGCCAGCTTTTGTACCAATGCCCAATTACCCACAACTCTTCAGTGAAAATACAAACTTCACTCATTTGCATAATTGCTTCCTTTGCTGCTTCCTTTATAAAAAATAATGGGCCATTATGTACATAATTAAAGCAAGCTTAACAAATGAGCGCCCAGTTGACAAGAAACACATGAGGTCAAGAAAAATTAGCATGGATCCTGATCTGCTAAGCAGAAGGCCAGTACCACATGCACCGTCTCCAGGGAGTGGGACTCCCTCAGGGACCCCTTAAGGTTTTCAGAGAGTTCCGGCTTCCTGGAGGAAACATGGTTCACTTTATCCTTCTCTGGGCTCCTTTTCTTTCCAGCTTCTAAATGAAGAGTATCTGGCTTCTTATCCTAGCACTTTGCAGCAAATCTCTCACCACCTCACCCCAACTCATTTTCCCAAAGAACCTGCCCACAAATAACAACGTGAATAAGTGGGTTCTTCAATCCCAAGAAAGTTCATGATGACACTTATGGAGACAGCATCCTTTTTGATCTCAGAGCAGGTAGAGCACGGTAGAAGTTAAGTATCTTTTCCCCCAGTTATGTCTAATCCATAAGTACTTTTTCTAAAATTTATTTATTGGTTGTGTATGTGGTTGAGACAGACAGACAGACAGACAGACAGACAGACAGACAGACAGACAGACAAAGATGCATAGGGAGCACAAATGTGTCATAGTGCACATGTGGCATTCAAAGGACAATACTGTGGAGGTTCTCTCCTTCCACTGTCACTTGACTTCAGGAAACTGAACTAGGTTTATCAGGGTTACATGGCATATGCCTTTACGTGCCGAACCATCTCCTCAACTCTAAAACTTGAGTTTATTTTTATTTTATTTATTTATTATTAGTGTGTGTGTGTGTGTGTGTGTGTGTGTGTGTAAGAGAGAGAGAGAGAAAGAGAGAGAGAGAGAGAAAGAGAGAGAGAGAAAGAGAGAGAGAGAGGGATGTGACTACAGATACCCACATGTCACATCACAACTTTTAGGAGTGGATTCTTTCCTTTCACCAAGGGTTCTGAGAGTCAGATTCAGGTCTTCATGTTTGCAAGTGCTTTTACTTACGGAATTATCTAACTGGGCATTTTCTTCAAAGCATCTTCCTTCCGTACTAGTGGATCTTTCTTCCTGGGCATCTTATACATCTGGCCCATGTCTTTCCCTTCACACTCAAAGGCCCAGTTCCTAGAGGGAGGAAAGAGGAGCAGAGGATCTTAAAAAATGCAGAATCTTGGGCCTCCTTTCCAGACTTACTAGTCTGAATGAATATTTTAACAAGCTCTCAGGCTACTGCTTTCTACTTTAAAGAATAAGATGCAGCCATCTAATAAACTCCTTCAGTCTGGTTTCTTTTTGAGATGGTTTGAATACGTATGGCCTCCACAGACTCACTGTAGGGATGGACTTTGGTGTCTCCTATACTCAAGCCCAGTGTGGCACATAGTCTCCTGCTGCCTGCTGATCAAGATGTAGAACTCTCCGCTCCTCCAGCACCATGTCTGCCTGCACACTGCCATGCTTCCTGCCATGATGATAATGGACTAAACCTCTGAAACTGTAAACCAGCCCCAGGTAAATGCTTCCCTTTATAAGAGTTGCCATGGTCATGATGTCTCTTCACAGCAATGAAACTCTAACTAAGACACTTCTTCCATAGTGTCTGATTGCACAGCATTGTTTAAAGAATTTTTGTCCTAGAATTATGGGGTGGCCCAGCACAACATCTAACCCTGGACAGGCAGAATCATAGTAGTTTACCTGACACATGTGCTCCCAGTAGGGAAGGAGTATGCTGCACACCCCACAGACCTCCATGAGTTTGTACTCAGGACAGAGTAAATGGCTACTGGCTGTGGGAAGCAGGGTTAGTGGAGAGAGTGGGCTGTTTCCTACATGTGGCTATGACTAGATCATTTGAATAAATCTGCAGGCAAGCATGAGCTGGATCAAAAGCAGACACTGCTCCTGACTTGTTTATAGGAGGATTATTTGGTTTGTGGACTCTTGTCAACAAGAAACACACAGGGAAGAAATCACACAGCTAGTTAGAACATCCATGGTCACTCAGCCTCCTGTTTGACCAGATGTCAAGGCCACACTTGGGACTGAACCTTAGCTTTAGGCCTTATGGCAGAGAGCAAAGCCATGTTATGAAAATAGACATGGATATGATGACATGAAATTATAGGCATGTCTCTAGACTGAATTAGAATGTCTCATTCTTTACCCTTGATCTACCCCTCATTCTCCATACTGTCCCCTGCATCTAACATGTTACAGGCACAAAAATAAATATTTATTGAATTCATGAAAAAATATAGGTATATGTTGGGAGCCGACTTTAAGCAAAAAGCGGCTAGAAAGCAGCTATCAGCTTTGCAGCCATCTTGAGCCATATACCCTGACATGAGACTTGGTTTTCAACAGCCTGCAGCAGCTGAAGCACACTCTGATATCCCACATAGCTTGTTTTGCTGTTAAGTGCCTCCAGCTGCAAGGAGCACGTGGTATCCACGCTTACAAGGCATGCGGTGCACGTGTTGTCCACGTGCTATCTACGCCATATATATGCCTGTAAGGCGCATGTGCTGTCCACACCTGTGAGGCTTACGTCATATCCACACCTGCAAGGCATGTGGTATCCACGCGCCTACAAGGCACATGGCAAAAGCCTATAAATACCCAGGATTTCCTTGTTGTAGTGTGTGTGTGTGTGTGTGTGTGTGTGTGTGTGTGTGTGTGTGTGTGTATGTGTATGTGTAGTGTAGTAGTAGTAGGTGTAGTGGTGTGTGTATGGTGGAGACAGTAAAGAAGACTTTACTACAGATCCTCTGGCTTGTTTCTATTCTTCGAGGCTCTTCCCCTTCTTCCCCCCACTCTTTCTCTTGCTAAACCTGGACCTGCGGAACAGAGCAGGCCGCTATAGTTTGACCCCCAAACATGGGCAAGAGTGGTCCGTTACAGTTAGCTCGGGGCTTTTACAGGCATATAACTACCAAGCATGGCATGTAGCATATGAAAGGTACTCGGAAGTATTTAGAGCCCCCATCGCTCCTTTACCTTAGTCTTCATTATGTAATAACCAGACCCAAATAACCAGAACAGCTTAGTTAGTATAAAAAAATAGACTGTAATAAATGAACTATTTTATTCAGGAAAGAATTACATAGTATTTGATTGTTCAATGAAGGTTGGAAGACTTCAATTCAGCCAACATAATTTGAATGCCTTCTACATGCCGGACACTACCAATTGCTCTCCTGTACAAAATTTGATTTCATCCCAAGCCTAGGTGACAATTGGTCTCATCTCCATTTCACAGGCCAGAGAACTGAAGAGGCTTTTACCAAGTCAAAGCTGGTCCTGCTTGTAATATATAATCATGGCATTCACCAAGTAACCTATGATCTGTTATGATAATACAATGATAACCCAGCAATACAAGAGGGCCTTCACAGGAACAGAGGTACCAGTCACAATTTGAGAGATGTCAACAGAAGAAAAATGTTGAATTTATTGGGCTAGCTAACAATAAAAGCAGTGAGAAAGAGGGACAGGTATAAAATGCTTTGGACTTGATGATGCTGATAAAATCTGACAGAAACTAGAAAATGACTGGAGAACCTTACAATAGGAAGAGACAGGCTAGGGCATACAGTAACTATCAATTTTCTTAGCCCAAGTTTTATCTGATTAATGGTTGGCAGCCAGAGCCATGCACCATGTCTGTATGTTTCAGTCCCCAGAAGAAATGTTCTTGCTGCTTCACGGTAGCAAAAGTACAACAGAATGGCCAAGAATACAGACTCTGACTTCAACTTCCAAAGCTCAGATCTCAGCCTGTTTGCTTTCTGGCCATGGATCTGGGCTGGTTATTTAATTTATCTCTGCTTCAGTTTCCATCTGCAAAATACAGATAATAAGAGTTTCTATTCATGGCACTGTGGGGATGGAATACGTTAATATACATGAATTTCTTAGAACAGGGCCAGGGACTGAGTATCCCGTATAATGAGAGGCAGTTATTGTGGTGAGTCAGTATTATGCTTCTGACTAAAGTGATCATGTGACACTTATCCAGGCAAACAGAGCTGTGTGGCCCAGAAACCATCTTTAGAGGGTATAGAAGAATGTGGTTTACGTTGAAGGACTATAAAAAATAGTACTTGACTGTTCAAAAAATTAGGATATTGGGATAATATGATCTCATAACATCTTGCCCTCTACCTTGAGTCTGTCTGATGCTGCCCTTGATGACATTTTGAGTAATCAATGGGCATTCCATCCCATAATTAATAAGGATCTCCTAAGGAGAGAGAGAAAAATTAGTCGTGAGTTCATAGTGTAGAAATTCCATCTCAGAATCCTATTTCCACAGTTATATGTTTCCATTTGATTTGCTTGTTTGATTTGTTTTTTTGTTTTGCTCTAAGACAGTATCTCCTTGCGTTCATCCTGCCTCAGCCTCCTGAGGGCTGGAAGTCAATCGTGTGTCACAGGAACTCACTTATAATCTCTTTTTGGTTTTTGAGACAGAGTTTCTCTGTATAACAGCCCTGGTTGTCCCGGAACTCTTTTTGTAGACCAGGCTGGCTTTGGACTCACAGAGATCCACCTGCCTCCCAAGGGCTAGGATTAAAGGCACCACTACACCTGACTAGAATCCCTTTTTGAAGCCTTCTTCCTAGATTCTCTTCCTGGTACCACTCATACAATCCATTAAACCTTGCATAATACATGAAGTTCATTCAAATAAAGCAATAAGCCATGTAGAAAAAACTACTAAGAATGAGAGTGAGAGACAAGAGATCTTCTATCCTTAGACGGTATGAAGGAATCGATTCCTTATCAAAAGGTAATGGAACCTGTCACTATCAGATGGTCACCTGGCAGGATCTGTGGCTGGGCACAGACAATGCTAACCTAGAACGAGTAAACATAGACATAAGCACCTTGCCTCTCTCTGTTCTTTCACCCTCTGAACTTCAGGAAGCCAAAGTGTAAAAGACCCCAACCATACTCCTCACTGTGAGTCAGCTTCCAAAAGGATGCAGGAGGGTGGAGAGGGGAGAACTGGGTACCTTAATAATAAGTAAACAGAGAATAAGGGTTCTAAGCACACCTAGCAAGAAAGAAAGTCATTATCTGAAATAACTAAAAGTGAGGTGAACCGTCAGCTTGCTGAAGTTTCCTAAAGACCCAGGGGCATCCATCTAAGATAAAACCAAATCTGTGACATCATTGAAGAGAATGTTGTTCAGGCATTGTGTCAACAATTCTTAACTTTAAAAGACCACGAGGCCCGCTTCTCCTAGAGTTGCTTACATTATTAATCCCACAAGTTACCTTAGAATCTACAGGCAGTTGACTTTTGTCTTTAGTTATCTTATGAAATATCCAATGTGTTCCCCTGTAACTGGAACACACTTTAAGATGAAGAGATTCCGAATGGTTTGATTAGGCAGGCCACACAAGTGCTCTCTGGGGGAATTCCTGCTGTGTGCCTTTGAATTTGTCAGTGACATCACTATCATGCTGAGGTTATTCTATCATGTCAGCCTTTCTGCATTACAATTCATGGGGCCTCCCAAATTCAGATGTCAAGTGATGGTATTAAGATGTGACAGCTTTAGAAAGTGACTAACCCATAAAGCACCTTAATAATGAGATTAAAATACTTTTAAAAGAGACTTCACACAGCCCTGGGCTACCGTCTACGCATGAAGACACATTAAGAAAGTCCTGATCAGACCAAATGCTAATACCCAGATTCAACTTCCCAGACTCCAGGGGTGTGAAAACCCTATCTCAAAACCAAACAAACAAACAAAAAAATATTAAGATATGTTCTCACTTATGCTTGCTCCTCTTGGGCTGACTTATGGCTTTCTCTGCTGTCTAGGAATATTAAAAATATTATCTCAATCAAGTCATTAGCATCTTCTATGAAACAACTGTAGCTTAGCTTTCCAGTGAACTGGATCCCTTAGGACATGTGCCCACCTATGACAATTAAATAACAGCCAGATTGGAGGAACAGAGTCTCTGTAGAGAGAGATATTGCCATTAGCACATGAAAAATCAAGTAGGATCATTTTCTGAGAAAGTAGAAACAAGAAATTTAAAAGCTTAGAGAGAAAAAAAAAACCATGAGTGAATAAAAATATCTAATTTCAAGCCAGCAGTTGTTCTAAGTATAAACACTACTATAGTCTGACTCTCTCCTCCCCCAGCATAGCTGTAGCCATTTTGTTCCATGCCTGCCAGTCATTGACACATAGAAGTGGCGTGGCTCAGAGTAAACATACTGACCACATACCCTGTTTTGTTCTGTATGTTCTGAATGTTCTGTATGAGGTTTGCTAATCTTAAGAAATTCCACAAAGCTTTACGTAAGACCCATCAAATCAAAGGTCAATATGAACTGTTTATGTTTAAAATATTTTGAGTCAGAGCCAACTACCAGACAGCACTTCCTGTACCTGCATATGAACTCGTAGTGGGGTTTGTGGGATTTTTTTTTTTCTTTATAAGCTGACAGAAAAAGATAGCCATTGTCGTAGTTCAGATAATTCTGAGCTATGTCCCTGGTCTGACCAGTATCAGGGTGTGTGTTCAATAAACATTTCTTGCTTAACTGAATGCAGTGTTCATATGGTTTGTGTGGTGATTCCTGAACTCCAGCAAATACCAAGTGGGTAAAGAACACATGGAAAAAATAATAATGACTAAGATCGTAAGAAGGACTAAGCCGAGGGGCTGGAGATGTGGCTCAGTTTTTGAAGGGCTTCCTGTGTAAGCAAGAAGATCCAAGTTCAGATACCCAGGACCCATGAAAAAGGTGAGGCAGAGGCAGAGAGAGGCAGAGAGGCAGAGAGGCAGAGAGGCAGAGAGGCAGAGAGG
>JANHMN010000007.1:588954-625335 GCA_030674055.1 Rhabdomys pumilio | reverse complement strand
AGAGGCAGAGAGGCAGAGAGGCAGAGAGGCAGAGAGGCAGAGAGGCAAAGAGGCAGAGAGGCAGAGAGGCAGAGAGAGAGAGGCAGAGAGAGAGGCAGAGAGAGAGGCAGAGAGAGGCAGAGAGAGAGGGAGGCAGAGAGAGAGAGGCAGAGAGAGAGAGAGGCAGAGAGAGAGGTAGAGAGAGAGGCAGAGAGACAGAGAGGCAGAGGCAGAGGCAGATCCCAGACCTCACTGGCCAGAGAGTCTAGACAAAAAGTAAGTTCTGTGTTTAATGAGAGCTCATGCCTCGAGGGAAAAAATGGGGGCTGAGGGATGAGGGTAACTAAGTAAGACATGTAACATGAACCTCTGACTTTCACACACATACATACATATGCATGTATATCCACAACACAGTCACACACAAAGACATATACACATATATACACCATAGCCCCCCACAAAATAATGACTAATTTTGTATATTTAAAACAAAATCACAAAGTTAAAAAAAAACAAGCAATTAACTGATCAGCTACATATTTGAAGTATATTGATTGGTATTTAAATTCTTAAAATACTAAGAAAAAAACTTTTAGCTAGACTTTTAATGAATGGACACTAATGAAAATGGGTCAAGATCTAAAATGAGAATTCACAAAACAAATCTTAAAAAGCACACAGAAATTCAATTTTTGTACTGATCAAAGAAATAAAAATGAATTCAGCCAAGCCTTGATAGAACTTGGTGAGAATGTGCTAAGATTGATGTTCCCCAGGCTCTTGGGAGACTCATGCATATGTGGAAAGTCTTAAAGACGTACACACAGTTCCTCACAGCAACTCCTAGGAAACGAGCTTATGGAAATCTTAAATATATTAACAGAGGAAACGGAGATGTTGATGCACATGGTATTCATAATACTGTTATTTACTACAGAAAGACAAACAAACAAAAATGTTTGGAAAGAAAAGCATTATGGTGGAATGACACTGAGCTATTGAAATATATTTATAATAAAAATTAAGCCAAGATTTGTGTTGTAGGTCTATAATCCAAGCTAGCTGATAAACTATGGCAGAAAGTGGTATAAGTTCAAGGCCTGCCTGGCCTGCAGAGTGAGTTCAAGGCCAGCCTGGGCAATCTAAGTGCTCTTGTCTTAAAAAGCAAAAAGAAGGGTGAGGGAAAAGCTCTGTGATAGAGCATGAAGCCCTAAATCCAAGTCCCAGATTGTAATTAGTTAATTAATGTCATGATAGCAGGGTCATAATATATAGATAGTGATAAAGTAATTAGAAAAATATGAAGAATAGGTCTTTTGTATGACGTACTCCCATACATAGATAAGCGGAGCCATGTGTATCCATTATTGGGAGGTAGCAGAAGAGCCTTCGATAGAGGAATGATCACATTGTACATTCAACACATAATGATCAGAAGCCAATCGGATATTGTCTTAGGGTTTGTATTCCTGCACAAAACAACATGACCAAGAAGCAAGTTGGGGAGGAAAGGGTTTATTCAGTTTACAATTCCACATTGCTGTTCATCACCAAAGGAAGTCAGGACAGGAACTCACACAGGGCAGGAACCTGGAGGCAGGAGCTGATGCAGAGGCCATGAGGAATACTGCCTTGCTTCCCCTGACCTGCTCAGCTTGCTTTCTTATAGAACCCAGGACTACTAGCCCAGGGATGACACCACCCACAATGGGCTGGGCCCGACCCCCTTGATCACTAATTGAGAAAATTACAGCTGGATCTCATGGAGGCATTTTCTCAACTGAGGCTCCTTTCTCTGTGATAACTGAAGCTTGTGTCAAGTTGACACACAAAACCAGCCAGTACAGATACCATCACAATATCTATGAGTGCTTGGTCTCACTGGAGAGAAATAGTTCACACCATAATGCCTATAATGATAAGTGATTTTCTTAAGCCCTTGGTGCTGATTTCCTGGGCTTGCTACAATCTCTAGGCTAAGATAAAAAAGGAATCTCAATTTGATTGCCCATGTACAGTAACTTTACATATGAAGGTAAAATGTGAGCAAAAACAAAATTTTCTGAGGCAAGTTCTAGACATATATTGATGACTCTTAAGTCTCTCACAATCTGGAGATTGATGAGTTGGGTCTAGAGATGAGGAGGGGATATGAAAAGGGGATGTGCCAGAAAAGTTTCTTGGGAGAAGGCTGAGGTAACCCCTTGTTAAATGCCTCCCTCAAAGCCAGGCCATGAGAGCTCAGAGACTGACTGTGTCATGTTCAGTTCAGCCAGAATGAGAAATTCATGTCTGGCTTTTGTCTGAAAGACCTGAAGGCAGAGACCCAGGCAAGCTCCTTCAGTGATGACAGCAAAGGGTTCACTGACAGAACAAACCAAAAGCCTAAAAGTTGCTGTGACAAAGGATATATTGTCATCGACATGGATATGAGTCCCTGGGGTACCCTCTGTAGTTTCCAGGTTCTTGTGTCTTATGACAAAGAGCTGTACCAGGGACACTGGTTAATGTAATAGAAGCAGAGACCATTTGTCCAGAAAGGGAAAGGAAGTAAGCTAGAAGCTAGTGAGCTGAGGAAAGGCCTGTGCTCAAAAGCCCAGGGCCACAGGGTTCAAGATCCTTTGCAGGTCATTTACATAGGCCCTGCTGTGTCTCCCCATATGGTCTGTATTTGTAGCACAGGTGGGGAAGTGTTTCCAGTCCTTGTCACTGGCTTATGTCATCCATTATTCTGTGGCTCCCTCCAGTCCTCAGTCTCCAGAACACTGTATAGACTGACTGCAACTCTTGAGACAAACTCTGCTGGAGCCATTTTAAACCCCACCTGCATGTTTACTCAGAAATGGAACTGGGGCTTAGAAGGAAAAAAAATCTATGAAATGGTTAGTGGGATGTCAGTTTGGCTAGGTGTTGGTCCCCGTTGTTTTAGTCAAACAGTAGTCCAGATGTTGCTGTGACAATATTTTTCCATTGTGATTAACTATAGAAAACAGGAGTAATATGTATTATCTCAGGATGTGGATTCAAAGCCACATCCAAGCCACTGAAGCTTACAGAGTAAAACTGGGTTTTTCCAAAGATGAAGCAATTCTTTCCAGACACTATAACATGAAAAACCCTACGGGATACACCACTGTTTGCATTTCAAGCACAAGACTCAATTTTTTCTCTGAGCTGCTATCATGCTGGTCTCCTCCAACAGACTTTGGATAAGCCAGCTCCACTAATCATATGAGGTGATTCTTTAAAATAATCCTTTCAGAAATGTGTGTATATATGTATGTGTATGTTCATGTGCACATGCGTGCACACACAGACACACACACACACACACACACACACACACACACACACACACACACTGTTTCTCTGGAGATCCCTGACTAATACATTTTGTATCAAAATAATTATTAAAAATCAAAGACTGAAAGAGAACCTGGGTTCAAAAAATCTCAGAAGACAGTGAGGGTATAGAGGAGTAGAGAGAGTCTTACTGAATACTCACAGAACCCCAGGTAAGTAGTACACAAATATCTAACAGGTAGTAAGATAAAAATGGACCATGAAAGCTTAATCTGATAAAGGAGGAAAAACAGCAAAACCACCCCATCCCCGACCCCTGCTTTGAGAAACCTACTAATGGGGTGGGCCAGACAAAGTTTGAAATCAAGTTCAGACTATCAATTGCTACCTGAGCAGGTATCTTAATTTCTGAGCTAAAATTAAAATTTTGTTAAATGTTATTTTTAGCGCCATTATGTAAAAGTAAGCAGGGGTGGGAAATAATGAGTATATTCTACATCTATTTATGTATTTATTTATTATTTACTTGTGTGTGCCTGCTTGACTATGTGCACCACATGCATGTAATACCCAAGGAGGCCAAAAGAGGGCGTCAGTCATAGGAGCTTGTCAGGGGCTGGTGTGGATATGGGTATTGAATCAAAGTCCTTTGTAAGAGTTGTGAGAGCTCTTGACCACTGAGCCATCCCTCCAGTCCCTTCACTGAGTGTATTTTAAACTAATAATAGACTTAAAAATTAATATAAGCACACCCTAAGAGTCCTACTTGTCCTGGGTACCAAATAAAGCAAGCATTACATTTTATGATTAAAAGTATCAATATTAAATTTTTTAATATCAAATTAATGAGTAGTTTCATATCTGTTATAAATCCTAGCTGACTGTATTATCTGCAATACTGCCTAGCAGTGTCTTTTATTTAAGGATTTATGTGATAAATATTTCCAATAATAAACTTGGCACCCTTAAAAGTTTCATTTTCCAGAGGAAAAAATATATATTAAAATTTACAACAAAAAATAATATTACTTTTAGTCCTACAAATATTGACTAGCAGGCAATTATATGCTGTCCACGAGCAGATAAGAACAAAGTGGATTCTGTTTCTGCCCTGGAAGCTCACTAGCTGGTGAGCAATTATTACAGGAATAAATGTAGAGACACTGGTGTGTCTGGTGTGTGAGGACAACTCCTAACGCACAAAGGTTTTCGTCTCTCTTCCAGTCTCCTCTGCACGGGCCCACCTCTTCACTCATCCATTCTAGCCTGCCATTCCCTGAATACTGTGCTCTATAAGGACAGCATGAGATAAAAGGGCAGGGTTTGGCCAGATGGGCACTGGCAGAGGAGAAGCCAAAGATGGAAAGTTTGGAAATGCCATCAAAGGTGCAAATGAGGAACTCAACTGCTCGCTTGGATTGACAAACCATAATCACAAGAGCTAACAACAGCTCCTATCAAGGGAGCACATTTTTGACATGCAATTACTATAAGAATTCATCATTGAAACATTAGCATAATATTAAATTTTAAGTAATATTGAAATGCTGATGACTCTAATTTATCATCCAACCAGGAAATACTAACAGGAGCATTTGTCTTAGAATCCCTATGGTCTCAGCTGTTTCTGCTTAGTTTCTAACTGCCATGTGACCTAAGCCCAAAACACCTTAGTGCCAGAAGTGGCACAGAACTAGAAATCAGACAGACAGATACAACAGAATTTCTTAGCAATGGGTTCCAAGGTGTGCCAAAGAAACTTTATTGTAGCAGAGATAAACATTAAATTATTGTTTTAGAAAGAGGGAATGAAAAAGAAGAATGACCAATGACCCCTGAGGGCACAGCAGGGCAGCCAGGTTTAGCATTTATTAAGATAACAGAGAGCAGAGGGGCCATTTAAAAGGGAGAATCAAGCTTCAAGCAAGCTGAGCTTGAGTTGCCTGTGATCTCAGGTGTTGTGTACATGGATCTAAGACTCAGAAGAGAGATCTAAGGTAGAGACAGAAAAGGGGACCAGAGAGCCTAAACTGTTAGGATACAAATGATTATTCAAACTTTATAGAAGATAAAATATGCTAGTAATGTAAGTGTGAGCTGAAAAGGGGGACTGGGCACAGTCCCAAGTGAAGCAGGGAAAACAGACAGGAAATTTGGGGCATGTGAGAAAGCACGGCCTTCTCCAGGGATCCAGGAGAAGCCAGCAAAGAAGAATTCCCACATAGTTAATAGGTGCTTCAGGCTGTTCTGCTTTCCCAACTGTAAAGCTGTAGCTTTAAGAATCTCTCAGAAACCCCATTAAGAAGGAAAGGACAGATACCAAACACTTTGTGCAGCCCCAAGAGCTCAGAGTTTCACCTTATGGGATTACAATTCCATCCAAGGCATCTCTAGAGCCACCCTCAACCCCAGTGACCAAAACAGAGAGAAAAGAAGAAAGAGTTTACTAGCAACATTTGAGACATAACAGAGAGACATATAAGGGGTGTATATGCCTAATGTAAAAACACTAGGTTGTAACCCTTCCCCATTGCAGAATCCATGCCCACACTTGGGTGTAGTTTTCTTCTTTGAGAACCTCCCTTCCAACTTTCACACTTAGAGTCTATATTAAAATAGTCTTAATAAAAACACCATCTCTTCACCATACTGTCTATGAGAAATTCTCTTCTATGTCGAAGCCACAAATTCCAGATTGGCATGTGTCAAGGTCCTTTAAAATTTAGGGGAACTGTATCTTATGGCTAATATTCACTTATAAGTGAGTACATACCATGCATGCCCTTTGGGAATTGGATTACTTCACTCAGGATGATATTCTCAAGATCCATCCATTTGTCTGCAAAATTCATATTGTCTTTTTTAAATATCCAAACAGTATTCCATTATATAGATGAACTACATTCTCTTTATCCATTCTTCAGTTGAGGGACATCTAGGTTGTTTCTAGTTTCTGGTTATTCCAAATAAAGCTGGTATGAACATAGTTGAGCAAGTGTCTTTGTGAGATGTTGGAACATCTTTTGGGTATGTGCCCAGAGTGGTATAGCTGGGTCTTGAAGTAGAACTACTCCCAGTTTTCTGAGAAACCACCAAATTGATTGGAACTTCACCAGAAGACCAACAGAATCAACTAACCTGGCCCATTGGGGTTCTCAAAGACTGAACCACAAACCAAAGAGCATACACAGGCTGGACCTAGGCCTCCCCACACATATGTAGCAGCTGTACAGCTTGGTCTTCATGTGGGTCCAGAACAACTGGAGCAGGGGGACTATCCCAAAAGATGTTGTCTATACCTGTGATATGTTCTTCTAGCTGGGCTGCCTCGTCTGGCCTCAGTGGGAGAGGATGCACCTAGCCTACCTGAGACTTGGTGTGCCAGGGTGGGGGAATACACAGATGGGCCCCCACCTACTCAAAGAAGTGGAATGGGGATGGGGAGAAGGATTGTGTGAGTGTGGGGATGGTAACCAGCAGCGATGTAAAGTGAGTAAATAAATAAATAGAGGAACTCCTTGGGCTTCTGGGGGTGATGAGGAGGACCTGAGCCTATGTTCCCTCACCACTAACATGAAGTACTAGATTTAGATACCAGAGTCAAGAGTATTTGAGACACTGTAGGATCTAAGGTTCAGATAAAAAATTGAAACTGTGAATCAGGAGCTTCCGAGAATGAATTTTTCTTTACCGTGACTAATATCTGAAAGAAGCAATTTAATAAAGAAGTTTGTTTGAGTAACTGTGTTGGAAGGTGTGACCCATCATGGTTGGGAAGGCATGACAGCTGCTCCATCTGTATCAGCATATGCATGACATAGCAGGTCATTCCATCTTGGTGGATTAAAACACAGAGAGCTTGGGCTTGGATCAAAAGTGCATATCACCTTCAAGGATCATCCCAATGCCCTGCTTCTCTACTGAGGCCAGAGCCTTAAAGTTTTCCAGCCTTCCAAGAAAGCACCATTAGCTGGGACCAAGTAGTCAAACACACAGGCCTTTGGGGGACATTTCACATTCAAGCTGTAAGAAGGAATGTGCCTGCTCTCAATATGGCAGTTGTTCTATTCCACACTTTTGTATTCTAGGCATTGATCTTCGCCAATTCTCTGTCGCCCTATAAGTCTTCATATTTCCCTAATTTTGCCTACTTATTTCTTGGTAATGTTACAGGCAACATAAACTATGTTAGACAATTTCTCAGGAGAATAAAATAAGTTTCAAGGGGCTGCCATAAAAACCCACCTTAACATACTGTCTACACCCAGATACCCAACTATAATTTCTGTCACTTTTTTAATGGGGAAGAGGGATGAAGGGCCTGTGTTAAACAACAACCAAAGAAAAGTGTTTTTTTTTAATGAGTTCTATTACTAAATTCTCACTATTAAAATTTTTAGCCAGGCATTTAAACCTTTAACATTCTCAAAAGCAATTTTGGTTTAGAAGAATTTCAGTTTAAAGCAGGATCTAAGGTCAAGAAAATAATTTAGGAGGCTCTCACTTGATACAGGAGAATTTACACAACAAAGAAGAAACTATTAATTCAAAATTCCCTAATTTGCTGTTGAAAAGGAAACTTGACTGATCTCCGAAGAAGCCTTTTAGTCTCTTTAAAGGCAAGCAAAATCATTGTGAACCAAATGTAAAGTGGCATTCAGTATATCAGTGGGTCAGCACGTTTCACATATATTGTTCAAGTACAGAGTTAATTATTAAGTGGCATATAGATCATTCTATGTAGGAGAGTTATGTGTACTGTTTACATAAAACAAAACTGAGATAAAACAGCATTTTTAATATTTTAGATGACCTTGTTTTTCATTTTTATTTTTAACAATCAAGATTATATCCATGACTTGAGATTTTGTTATAAATCTTAAATCAATAATGCAGCTCTCAATCTTGACACTATAGGTCTTCTCCTAAAAAGTAGTTAAATAATAGAGACTTTAGAATTAAACCTATAGTTAAGACTTGGTGCCACAACTTCTTATATGACCTAAATGCCTAGCCTTTCTAAGCCTTCAGTACATGTCTATCAAATGGGCACATAAGAGTCAGTATCTCATAGAGGTATTGTAAGGATCAGACAAGACAAGTCATATGACTCATCTATGAACTCATCCTATGTCCCTTACTGCCATTCCAGGATACCCTTATAAAACATTCCTCCGTGCGTAATGTTTCTGGGACCTGTACAATGGGCTAAGCAAAGATGTTACTGTTGACAGTAAAGAATATTCTGATGGTAGCAAGTAGAGGGTATGCTGGGGAAGAGGCAAGAAGTCACATGGACTCCTTCACATCTTCAGATATAAACATGAATCAGCAAAGTAATATGGTGTTAGTAACGACAAATGTCCCCTCTACTGGGAATTGAATTACTAGATTCTACATAACTGGAGAAAATTCCATCTCACTCTCTTTTCCTTTATTTTTATTTGGTCATGGGTATATATTTATAGGGCTATAGAAGCAGTCTTAAGGAGCACAGAAGAAATTTGATGATTGCAGACATAATACTCAGAAAACAGCAGAGAGAGGGATACTTAAGTTAACTTAAGTCTCAGAAGTTTTTATCACTCCAGTTTCAGAGATGAGTAAATAAAAATTTGGAAACATTCTGATTAAGCAACCTTTCTAAAATATTTAATTAGTGAAGTTATCCAATGTCTTCGGCATGTTGGCCCAGGAAGAAATTGTTAATACCACCCCCATGCCCCACTCTTTCCTAACTGTACATATTTTGTATGTAAATACAAGTGTTCTCACTACATAACCAAAGTACATGTCTTCATGCCTTCTGTTATAGTGTACAAAGTGGATGTCCCCTAAAGAACCATGTAAAGGCTCAGTTCCCAGCCTGTGGTGTGTTATAAGGAATTGTAGAAAGCCTTAAAAGGTGGAGCCTGGTGATAGGAAATTCTATCAACAGATTTAGAAGTCAGGTTCCTGTAGAGATATGGAACAATGGACTGTAAGGATATCTCATAACAGAGAAGTGAATGAATTAGCTTACAGGGTAAGGGCAAGGTAACTCAAAGATTACAGTCTATGTGCTGCAAATATAGCAACCCAGCTGACTTCCTATTCAAGAAAACAGGAGCTCCAGCAGTCCCAATCTAGCACCGAAAGCCTAAAGACTCCCTGGAGAATCACTACTGTTAAATCTGTATTGAAAGGCCAAAGAATCTGGAATCAAATGACAGCAAATGCTGGAGCAGCAACACACACACACACACACACACACACACACACACACACACACTCAGAAAGAAAGGGGCTTGCAGGCATGAACACATGGCCTTCTGACTTTCTTTCTGGGCCACCAGGCCAGAGAAAAATACGAAGCACATGCAAACCGCACTCCCAAGACACTGTCCTACATGCTCTATTGTCTTCTCAGACAGGGGTGAGTCTGACAAACTTCAACATCTTTGTTGACACCAAGATCAATCATCACACAGGAAGGCTGCCCTTGAGAGAAGGGTTGGACTTCAGCTACTGTCTTTTTCACTTCTTCTCCTTGGCATCTGTAAGGCAAGCCCATTTCCTTCACCATATGCACTTACCATGACATATTCTTTTACCACAAATCTAAAGGCAATAAGACCAAATAACCACAGCCTGAAACTTCTGGCACCAAGGGGCATCAACTTTTCTCCATTTCAGTTTGTCACCTCTATAGAAATCTAACAACTGACATTTTACATCTAGCAGCCTGAGGCATCCAGTTAGAATAAAAGATATTAAGTTAAAAGAAATAATTTCCTTCTGGCCAAATCAACTCAACTGATTCAATTGAATGCAAATTATCAGGTTTCAACAGAGGAACATTTTATGTCGCTTATCAGAAAGCCACTTTTGTGTTTTCCAAAAGAAAGTGAAAGACCACATGTTTCTCAACTACTCCTGATTTCCCCAGCTTGAGTTTGCCTTTGTTTTTCCAGTCACAGTCTTAGCTTTCTACAGCATTGCATGCTACCAATGTGTACCAAGACCAGCCAGCCCACCCACTTTGAGTTTTCTAAATTTTTAGCAACTTAACTAATCATATTGCAATTATCCTGATATAGAAGAGGTCTTCATTATTTATTGAAATCAGTTATTTATGAAGCAATTTCCTGAACATAGATGTCACCTTCAAAATATTAAATGATAACTGTGATGGCTTTCAACCAATAGCAATCTGTGCTAAATGCAAAGCTGTTCATTCAAAGTGAAGGCTCTACCATTCGTCAAGTCCCCCAAGTGACTGCCTCCTTCTGTGTTCATTCTCCTATATCATCCCTTGATTGATCTATTTTTTTCAACTCTTCAATAAATGGCAATGAAAAATGAGGACAATGATCTTGGGGACAGAGAGAAACTCTGACTCCTCAGAAACACTATCATTAAGTGTGTGATTGATATCGCTTCTTCATCAAGCTTGCAAAGCTTGAATGTGTGTATATAGATAAATATATGTGTTTGTTTTATTGTTTCTTGTTGGGACCTAGGTAAAATATTAAGGCCCAAATGGAATGTTAAGGCCTAGGTAACTGTTATCTGGCTAGTCTGCCATTATAAGAAAACTTTCTCATTTGTTTCTTCTGTTACTAGGAAACTTTCTAGTGCCAAGATCTATTATATATTGTTATGCTCTGTGCCCTTGGAAAACAATCATAATAGAAGTTCATTGAACTGCTTTGTATAGTTACTTATAATAAGCTTGGACCCAAACAAGCCACCCAACAGCATTTCCTGTACTTATGTATAAGTTTCTATGGTATTTAACTTTATAAATTGCCCCTGGGATGGACCCCAACGTAAGAGAGACACCTGCACCAATATAAGAAACTATTTGAAATAAGACTTCCATTTTGAGTAGTGGTCTAGTAAAGTTTAAGTTCCCAAGACCTCCCTGGAAACTGACATCCTATTATCAGAAAGAGACATGTATGTCAGTAATTGATATCCTGGTTGGCAACTTAAGACATGAGTTTTAGACAAGTCCAGTCCTGGTAGATGAGTTAGAACATGTCCCCTGCTGCAGCTGAATAGTGTACAAAGACATGTTGCTAAGGAAATCCCCCATGCCTAAATCCTGATTGATGAAATAATGTGGCACAGATGTTTGTGAACTTTGAGAATAAATAAATACTCTGTGGAATCTTAACTCAATGTCATGGTTCAGTTCCTGAATTTGGACCATGGCCTTGGTTGACCAGTCCTGGGCGCATGCTCAATAAACTATTCCTGTCTGTCTAAGGTCAGTGTTCATGTGGTTTGTGAGGTGATTGCTGGACCCCAACATTTCTAATTGATTATGATTTTTATAGGATAAAAACTATGACTTTTCCTTCTCCATAGTTTTACTTTTCATCACCAATTATCATCATACATAGTCATTAAACATTTGGTAAACAAATAAATTCCCCCTTTATTTCTATAAGAGTAATCCTATGGGCAGTTGTCTTTCATTTTAATTCTCTTCAGTTGTTTTATAATTATTGTAAATGTAATTTTTATTCACCAGATGTAATTGTCATCTTGGAGGCCCACTACTGAATAAACTCATCCTTTCTAATTCTTTCTGAACTCTGGTTAACTGGTTCAACTCAGCTGTTCTGGGTCAAAATGCTTGTTTCAAACTGGCTTCTCATGGTTATGCTTGGCCTCAAAATAACTCTGGCAATTATTCTTATCTTCTGGCTCCTTCTCATTCTCTGGCTTGTTCTGCCTTTACTTGCAACCTGTGATCCTTTGTCAAAGGAGCCATGATGATGGGTTAAATTTCCTCTATAAATTAACATGAAAAATAAACTACAAAAGTGTCTAACAGAGTGCCTGCCTTATGGGTCTGCTTTGTTTTACTGTTCTTCACTTTGTGGGTAACTAAAGTACTTCCAAAGAGGTAGGAGACAATAGTTACTTTAAAGTTACTTACCTCAAGCAAAGGTAACAGAGAACGTGGTCTCTTCCAAAATGCTTTATGAGTTTCAGAATCAACAACATGCAAAAAGTACAAACCCCGTTCTTTTATTGCCTTTTTCTACTCTTCTAGAATTTTTCTTTGCATGAACAAAATATATACCACACACACAAAGGAAGGAAGAAAGAGAAGAAGGAAGGAAAGAAGGAGGGAAAGAAGGAAGGAGAGAGGGAGGGAAGGAAGGAGAGAAGGAAGGAAGGAAGGAAGGAAGGAAGGAAGGAAGGAAGGAAGGGATAAGCAGGCAAGCAAATCAAATCAAGTCTCAGATTAGACTTGAGTAGGACTATTGGCTGCCTTTGGAAGCTCGTATGGGACCTTCTGGTACCACTAAAGCTAGTCATCAGAAACAGTACATTCGTCAATTATAGCTCAGGATTTCTGAGCCCTGTTTATGAAGTGTATGGAATCTTCAGCAAATGGGACCCATCTTCCATTTCTAAGGGGTAACCAAGAGTAACACCAACAGGCTGTGTGTTTTGGGAATCTCTTGGTCATCCCTGAATAACAAGCCAAAAAAGCCCTGCTTATGTTATGGATTGAGGGTTAGTTAGTTAGTTAGTTAGTTAGGTCTTTGGATCTTAGAGGGAGCATTGTGAGCCCATATAAGAAAAGATCATTTGAACTGTGTACATGTATTGAAGGGTGGTTGGGGTGGGTAAATAGTTAAAATATGATCCTTTGTAGCTTTTCCAGACATTGTTATCATTCTTTTACCCACCTTCCTCCTTCTGTATTCATCTTCCTTTCTTTTCATAAAAGAGACCCTTTTCCAATCTCCCCTATCTACCAGCTATGACATCTATGAAGTACACCCATGACTAGCACGGCGTGATAACGCTAAAGGTGTAGTGGTGGCAAGCATACGTAAAAGCTCTCAAATTAGACTTAAAACCCACTCGACAAGAGAGAAATTGTGCCTGGTTTTGGAAGCCTAACTATCCTCCCAGTGCTACTGAAGTCATGGTTCCTGGAAAAGAATCACAACTTCTAATTTACTAACCCAGCATGAATCTTAACAAAAATCTGTAAAAAGTTGCCCTTATACCCACAGATGAGTATAGTTCTCACCTTCCACCAAGGAAACTTCTCTTTGCAAGAGACAGACACAATTACAGAAAACCACAACCAATCAAAATGTGAAGTTCTGGAGCCCAGTCCCAGTGGACACATCTACAGAACATCCACACACCTGTGGTTCGGGGAATGTTGTAGGAAGACAAGAGGCGGAACGATAGGAAGAGTCAGAGGTGAAAACCCTCGACTCAGATCTTTTCTCTCAAGGTAAATAGCCTGGATTGGCTATGAGTCTATAGGTTTTCAATGCCGTCAGAAATCCAGAATGACTAAATTAACTGAAGTTATGGGAAGCACTAAGCATAGCTTCTAAAACTTAGCCAATTTATAGAGACCGCTGAACACCTGGACAGCCCCTATACTACCGAACATTGGAGCATCAAATCTTCAGCCTTCTGGCCCAAACTCATCTGTCAGACTTTAGTGCTGCAGAATTATTAAGGGCTGGTTACTCTGTCTAGGAAGATATAATCAGTCGACTATTCTGCAAGTGTGTCTTTTACTGGACAGTAATTTGTCTGTAGATGGAGAGAGGCAATTCTTGCCTGGTGGCTGTCTCACCACAACTGGAGTAACTCCAAGGATGCTCAATTTCTTCTTAGAATCCAAGACAGGAAGCTGTCAGGAGCAGACAGGTCTCTAATCAAAATGAACATTGATATAGAAATATTTGTGACGTCAATTCTATGGATTTCTGACATTTTGAAATCCAACTATCCATGTAAGGTAACCTGGACTGTTGTCTATTAACTCCTCTCAGCTATTTCTAAATAAAATATAGAAAACACCCTAACAATAAACTCAAAGTCATGAATTTGCTAAGTCCCTTAACTCACAGGCTAATCATCCCAAGTCAGTTAAAAAAGTTAAAGAAGGACTAGGTCTAAGCCTTGTATTTCTAAATGTGTTATACAGGCACAATGCCCATGAGAGTATCAATATTCATTTCACTTTCATATCAATAAGAAGCTTATACCAATGAAAACCTTAAATTTGAAATCCAAGTGAATTTTGTACCATTTAAGAAATTATAACTTCATCTTGATACTAAATTATACAGATTTCTACCAATAGGTTATGGCTATGCCATAAATCCTAGCTAATCCTCCCTGTTCCAACAAAATCACTGCTTTTCCCCAGAGAGACAGCCCCATATTAACCACCTTAGTCCCCAAGCCCGGGGAATAGGGGCACTGACTCTTCTTTAACTTCTTCAAGCTGATTACGGGCGTTGAGATATTACAAGAGGGGTGGGGGGGAAGAGTAAATTGATAAGCTTCTGACGCTGTGTCTTCACTGCATCCAGATGGAATTCCCAGATACCAGAGGTTTGAATAGATCTGCTCCTTTTGCTTGATGAGTAGATACACCAAGGCTGTGTATTCCGCAATATACAATTCTCTGGACACGTTTTAGTATCAAGAAAAAAATTTTTTTCCTAGAGGGCTGACATTTTTTTTTAAAGATGTTGGTTCTAACAACTTTTTTCCCCCTTTTATGTAGTTGGTTATAATATTTACATTTCAAGTTTTATCCTCTTATCCCATTTCCCCCACCACCCAGGAACCCCTTATCCCATCCCCCCTCCTTATATCCCTTCTATGAGGCTGTGCCCTCACCTACCCTCCACCCCCACTACCCCCTCCTCACCCTCACATTCCCCCCCTTCTGTGTTCATTTTTCATGGGACCAAGAATCTTCTCTCCCACCTATGCCCAACAAGGCCGTCCTCCCCTACATATACTGCTAGAATCGTAGGTCCCTCCCTATGTGCTCCCAGGCTGGTGGTTTAGACTCTGGGGGGCTCTGATTGTTTGGTATTGTTGCTTTCCTCTTGGGGTCACAAACCCTTTCTGCTCCTTCAGTCTTCTAAGTTCTCCATTGGGAAACCCTTGATCATATCAGTGGTTAGCTGTGAGCATCGTCCTCTGAATGTGTCAGTCTCCGGCAGATCTATAAGGAGACAGCTATAATACGTTCTTGACAGCATGCATTTCCAGTCATCCACATCAACGTCTAGCTTAAGTGACAGTACATGGGATGGATGCCCAGGTGGAATGGTCACCTGATGGCTCCTCCTTCAGTTTCTGTCCCATGTTTTGTTTCCATAATTGCTCCCTTGAGTATTTTTGTTACTGGTTCTAAAGCCAGGTTCAAAACTAAGTGTTCTAGTCAAGAGAGACGACAGAGGTTCTGGCTAGTCAACAAAAGGATGGACCGGGTATTAAGACTATCTTGTACCTCACTGGTACAAATAGGAATAATTATGCTCTAATTGTATTCTGAGAGAAAAGCTTTATTTTAACAGGAAGGGTAATATGTAGAAGGAGCTAAGGGGGAAGGAGCACCGAGAGGAAAAGATGGAGAAAGGAGAGGAGAAGATGAAGTAGATGAGAAGCTAGGTAATGAGAGAGAAAAAGAGAGAGAAAGAGAGAGGGGGCATGGAGGCAGAAGTTCACGTGTCTCCACTAGTCAAAGATAGTTTACATAGCTAGGTTGGGTATTAGGTTACACTTCTGATTGAGCATTACCATACTTATAAAGCCCTTGATTAACATTTAAAAAAAATTGTATAAAAGCCAAATGGAAAGGGGGGGGGCACGGGATAGGGGTTTTCTAGGGAGGGGAAATGGGGAAAGGGATTGGCATCTGAAATGTAAATAAAATTTCCAATAAAAAAAAAAAAAAAGAGTCAGAGGATCAGAGAGTTTGCTGTGAGGTTTTGTCTACTAGCAACACCAGAAATGACACACGTAAATTCTCACCAGCATGACTGCTCAAATGTGAGCTAAATAAGTATGACACTGATGAACATGATAAATAGACAAGAAAGAGTCCATGAGGTCTCACACCGAAACAAAAAATATAACTATAAGCTACTGAGGAAAGCGGGGAGAGTACAAGGTGCTCTTCCCAGGGAAGAGCACACCAATTTCTTGTCCAGCACCAAATAGCCAGGCCTGAAAATGTACATACAGGTAATATTATACAGACTGAACAGGTTATATTTAGGAACATAAGTAGTATATATGTAATAGGTACACATGTATTCCCTAATATGTATTATGTATAAATTTATATAAGTGTTTATAAATGTTTACATAAAATATGTATTATGAAATGTGATATATGTGTATATGTTGTACACATGTTTATTTATACTTATATATTTATATTTATTTATAAATATATTTATATGTGAATATATTATATTTATATAATTTTTATATAATATGTATTAGAAAATATGTGTAATACATATGCACGTATTTCCATGCAATAACAATTAATAAAGAAAGAGGCCATGAATTTGAAGGAGAGTAGGGATGAGTGGCTGAGAGAGTTTAAAGGGAGGAAAGGGAAGAAAGCAGTGTAGTATTTTGTAATCTCAAAAATAAAAAAAGAATTTATAAAGATCAGAGAATGGGAAAGAAGTAGGCAGCTCACAGCTGCAGTATACACATGTAGGTAAAATGGCTGGGAAATCGCAGAGAGTTCCTCCAGGTTGGAAGTTAGGCCCTGCTGCTCTCCAAGGTTCCTCATGGCACGGCCCCAAACACGAGAAAGTCCTTGGGTTTCCAAAAAATGAGTTTATTGGCATGAAGATGGTGGATGGATCTGGATGCACACACACACACACACACACACACACACACACACACACCAAAACAAAAAACTAGGGCAGTCCTGAGTTAAATAGCAGGGAGGGAGGGGGAGGGGCTGGGGAAGTATGCTTAATTGGCTCCACCCTCTGGCCTTCAGGTACCTCATTAGTATGTAAATCTCTCTAGGGCCTGGGGCCTGTTAATCATGCCCTCTACCTGTGCCCTAACCCTAACCCTAACCCTAACCCTAACCCTAACCCTAACCCTAACCCTAACCCTAACCCTAACCCTAACCCTGACTGAAGGGTGCAGGTTGAATGGAGATTAGACCTCCTGTCAGGAGCCTGGGTTCTGGGGGAATGGCCCAACACCCACAACCCAAGAACCAGATACCCTTTCAAGCCCCACATACACAATGCTCTCTAATTTCTCCACGTTTAAGTTTCAAAGTAGTAGTTAATAATGTCAAGAAGTAAAATATTATCGTGAGATCCGAGAACCAATAGCCTACTTTTTAGACAAGCTGCAGTTGATGGATGGTCTCCTTGTGTGATGCTATCTCTTGATCCAGTGGGGGAACATGAAGAAAATCCATCTCAGCTACCCATTACTCAGTTACTTGAGTCTGCGAACACCAAAACAATAGCTCTCAACAGTGTGTCTCAGGTGCCTTCTCTGGGCTTACTTCTGTCCGATCTTGGTTTCTTCTTGCCATCTGATCCTCACCCTACTCCCCTTCTCTCACTGCACCTGAGTGATTGTTATAAAATGCTGCTGTTTCCTTTTGGGAGAAACAAATAGTTCCTGTACTAAGAGGTGATCTTCAGCTTTTTAAGAAGTGCTCTCTTGTTCCCTCTCACCAAATCTATATGTACACAAAGTCTTTAAACATTACATACAACTCTAGGTATTCCTTGAACTGTGGGCTAAGACCCTGTAGCCCATGAAGAGCCCAAGTTTCTACTCCTATACCTGATGTCCTGTCATCACCACAAACTCCTAAACTATGTTTTCAAACAACCTCGTCTCTGTCGAACCAGTCAAAAGTCCAAATACATGCAATTTACCCAGACTTGTTTTTGTAGGTTTTAGTTAAGGTCTCCTACATAGCCCTTGGAGCATCTGAAACTTACTATGTGGACTAGGCTGGCCTTGTTTCAAGTTTGTGGCAATTGTCTTACTTCTATCTCCCCAACCCTGAGTGCTGGGATTAGAGGTATGTGCCTCTAAGAGGTAGTCTAAGTAATGGATTTTATTATGTCACTTTGTTATAGATTGGATATGATCTTGTTCCTAACAGAATTATGTATTGAATACTTGGTCTGCCTGATAGTAGTAGCTAGATGTGGGCTTTCAAGAAGTGACTGCTTTTGTTGATGGGTTAAACCATTGATGGGTTTGATTTTGAATAGACTGTTATAGATTGTAGAGCTGTAGAAGACAGTATCTAGTTGTGAAAGTGAGTCACTGGGCATGTGTCCTCAAAAGATAAACCTTGTTCCCAGCCTCTTCTTGTCACCCTGCTTCTGGGCCACCATAAGGTGAGTGTCATCTGTCACACATCACCCCACCATGAGAATCTGTCACCCTCAGACCCAAAACCATAGATCCAACTGACCCTACACTGAAGCCTCTCAAATGCTGAGCCAAATTGATCATTTCTTCTCAAGGTCACCTTGTTCAGGTGTTTGTCACAGTATAAAGTCCAATTAATACACACTTGCAGTGTCTGCAGCTCAGTTGCTACCAGGGCAGTAGATGTGGCTAATTAAGGACAGAGTTCCCAACAGAAACATGTGTGAACCAATGAGCTTCAGTAGGAAGCAATCTCCTGCTTTTTATTTTTAAAAGACCATGTGTTTGTTTCAGTGTGACTTAGGAAAACACATATTTTCCTAAGTGAACCCAAGATTTTCACTTGATAATGGCCAGGTCCACATTCGGATTGAGAGAGAAACTGCAGCTGCTCACTCCAGTGAGTCCAAGTCTGATGAACAGATGGCAGGCTTCCTCTGGGAATGGGAAGATTTAGGGCTGCAAAACAGAAATTGCGTCAAGTGAGAACCACAGGAGAAGTGGGCATGGTAACTACACCTGCACATAATTGTCACATGGCCTGGATGCTTCATGCCTGACATTTTTTGCCTATTGTTTTGCATTTAAAATGTTGCTGACTCAGAAACCAGGAGACACTGAATAGATAGGTGATAAACAGACAGCAGATGGATGGATCCCAAGAAACTATTTTTCTCCCTAAATTATAATATCAACATCCTAACATCCTTATTTTGCATACCAGAGGTCCTAGCAATTAGGATCTCTGGCCTTTTCTCCTGGCCATCTAGAGAAGTATCTTTCCATATGTTGTAATTCCCAGTATAAAATCAAGCCCAAGGAGAGAAAAGGGGGTAGTCTAAGAGGTAAAGTACTTCAGTTTTGCAAGCTGTTAAGGAGGTCTGAGAGACACCCTTTGTGAGTCCACCTACCAACATTTACACCTCACACTTTCACCTAGTGGGGTTGATCTTAAAAACATCATATCCACTCTGATAAGTGTGGGATCTCAGTCTGAAGGTCCTACAGCAATCCTGAATTGAAATAAGCGCTGAACAAGGCAACAAGGGATACAGCACACATTCAAAACTGTGTCTACCAAACACCCTTGGGGGTCAGAAACTATTAGGAGTGTAAGCAACCTTAATGTGAGCACAAGGGACAGACAGTGTCAGGGACACAAAGGGACCCTCTACACAGCACGAGAACCTTGGTGTGCCGAGTCACTTATCTCATAAGGAGTCTGTAAGTCTAGACCAAAGCATGGTGGGTTTAAAAGAGAGCTGGTAAACAAGACAGAACATGGGACCCTTGCAGAACTGACCTAAGTGACAGAATATGGACACCTCATCAGGAGACCTCTTTGGGTCCTTGCTGGTTCCTACTTCTTTGTCACTGTGCTTCCCAGAATTTTCATTTCTGACAGAGAGAAAACAATAAAATGGTCAGGAGAGTTAGATTAACAAAAGATTTCTTAGAAAATTGTCCTCATCTCTGAAGGAAAAACTGGGTGCCTTGAAACTAGGGCCTCTCCCTGCCTCAATAGACTGCTTACAGGGCATTTAGAGAGTTTGACATGATATCTGGTACTAGGCATTGTCTTCTCCATCTTAGTAACCAAGCTCTTTGACACCTCATGGGGAGGGCATCTTAAAACTGTATATAGGAGTAGGTCAGCCTATAGGGTTGTCTTGCTGAGTCTGTAGCCTAGATCTTAGGTATTGAGAAAGAAAAAGATGGAAAATAATACATCATAGACCTTATGGATATGATAACCTGGGAACAAGAGAGGAAAGAAATAAACAGAAGAGGAGGCAACCCACAGTATGGTTGTGTAGTAAAGTGAATTGTGTTATTAAGAAAAGAAGTATTTTGTTAGCTTAAAATAATCCAAGATCAAAAAATAAAAAAGGAAACAGAGTAATTTAAGAAAAGCTGTTATAAATCTGTTATTTGTTAGGAAGTAAAAGCAAATTTATTTTAAAACACTATTGCCACATCTTACACATTTCTAGAGAAGAAATTAGCAGAATTAGTAGAACCACTACAAACCATGATTATTATTTCCTTTCTTTTCTATTAGAATTTTGTTATATCAAATTTGACAATTTTAAGCACTTTAATTACTTTTGGCCTGTGATCAGATTTACAGCAGCTGTTGGCTTCCCCTAGAAAGCTTGCCTCTTTGAATCTCAATGCTCTTGATCTCCATATTTTGATTTGTCCAGTTGGTGAGTGTGGTCAAGAGAGATTTATAAGAAGGCCATGTTGAGGAGGCAGCTCTGGAGTCCCTGCTTGTAAAATGTCATTGATTGTTCTCAAATATAAAAGATACTCAGTGTTTCCCTCAACACACAAGACTTTCCCTAAAACCTTTGCCCACGTCTTCAGGGTCCCTGAACTTTCCCTTTCTCCAAGTAGATAAATCTGAGAAATGTTATCACTCACTTCCAATATTATTATTCTCATGTCACCCCCTGTTGGTTGGAGAATTTTCCCTTTGTCCTTAGAATGCATGAAAGTTAAGGGAATCAGATACTAATCTACATTGATACCCAGAATGACTAAAGTTCACTGAAGATAACAAGATCCAGGTTATGACACTTGGTCTGTTTCCTTCGATCTCTAGTTGTACTCCAAGGGACCACAATTCTCAAGAATACTGTCTTTGTTCCTTTGATACCTTGCTTTGGTCTTCCCTGAGATTCAGGTTCTAAATTGTGCTAGTCATTTTCTATCAACTGGACACAAAACAGAAGAGAGAATCTTAACTGAGAAAATGCCTCCGTAAGAGTGTTCTTTAGGCATTTACTTGATTAATAATGAATGTGAGGTAGGGAAGCTCACTGGAAGAATTACTACCCCTGGGCACCTTATGTGCCAGGTGGTCCTGGACAATATAAGAAAACAAACTGGACAAGTCATAGGAGCAAGCCAGTAAGCTGGGTTCCTCCATGGTCTCTGCTTCAGTTCCTGCTTCCAAGTTTCTGCCTTGAGCTCCTGCTCTGAATTTCCTTCATACTGGACTACATCTGTCAACTGAAACAAACCATTTCCTCCCCAAGCTGTGTTTGGTCATGGTTTTATCAGAGCAATGGAAAACTTAGGTAAGACAAAAAGAATCCAGGAAGAGCAGGCCACCTGTAAAAAAAAAAAACCACAGTGTACTGCACTTCCAAAAGCAAAGTCAACAAGTGGGAGGAAATAGCTATCTTTCTTAACAAGCTCTGAAGCTTTTGTTCAGTATCAATTAAACAGATAAAATATCTTCTCCTGGCAGATAGCACAGATGATAACACTGTTTACAAGATAAAATCCAAATGAGATACTCTAGTTTACTTTCTGTTGCTGTGATAAAAATACACTTTGACCTAAAACAACTTAGGAGAAGAGTTTATTTCACTTTACACTTACAGATCACAATTTCAATGCAGGGAATGGAAGGCAGAATTATTTGCTACTCCAGATAGTATTACCTCCAACTGGAGAAATTATGCCAAGAAAATAAAATAGGAAACATAGGGGATGCTTCTTGCTTACATGGGGGGGTGGTGTAACCGACTTGCTTTCTTATATAGTTCAGGACTGTTGCCTAGGGATGGTGTCACACAGTGGGATAAACCCTCTTGAATCAATTAAACTCAAAAAAAAAAAAAATCCTTCACAGATATGCCCACAGCTAATCTACTTTAGAAACTGTCTCAATGGAGGCTTTGCTCTCAGATGACTCTAGGCTATGTCAAGTTGACAGTTAAAGCTCACTAGACACTCTGTCCCTTGTCAACTTGACATACAAGGTCATCACTGTAAACCATAACCTTTCAGTTTTCCTTAAGTTGATGTCATAGGAAGAGAAAGCACACCCTTAAAAGAATCCTGGTCTCAAAAATACCACCACTTTAAAAATCTGAAGGCTTTTACCTCTGAATTTCTGTAAAAATCAAAAACAAATTAAATACTTGCTTATTGTAAAAGGGAAAAACCAGGGCAACAGGAACAACTGGATCAAAGCAAAACCAAATCCTATAGCTCCGTCCAACATCTGGAACTCACATGTGACCTTCTGTGCTCCAAAGAGCTTGAGAAAGCTTACTGCTCCAGTGCTGCCATTTACAGTGCACACCATTTGTCTTGCAGTCTCAGGCTAGCTCTATCCCTATCACTATCCTTGGAGATCTTCTCATGGTCCTGGCATCTACAATAGTTTGGGGTTTCTACTGCACTTTCACCAATGTCCTCTCCTGTCCTTTCTTTTCAGACTCTGAATGGTGCCAGGCCTCAGCAGCTCTCTGTGTCTCCTCAACCTGTCTTTCATTCCTTTAAAATCAGTATCATTCAGGGACTACTGCACACTGCCTACTCTAGCTGCAGGCTTAAGGTGCAGTCTTGGCTCCAATAAACCAACAACACACTGACCCAGAGGTCATTGTGACCCTGTTGTCACAATGAAGCACTCAAGATTTTGCCTCAATAGAGCTTATCTCACTAGCAACTAAAGATTCTTTTTTACAATTTTTTAAATGAAAATAATTTCATTATTTGCCCCTCTGTCTTCTCCCTTCAGCTGCTCCTATACCCTCCTCCATGCCCTTGCAAATCCATGGTCTCTTTTCCTTTACTATTATTACACACACACACACACACACACACACACACACACACACACACACTACAACTTGCTGAGTCAATGCAGCGTTGCTTGAATGTATGTAGTTGCAGGTCCTGCCACTTTGTGTTGGAGAACCAATTAGGGGGCTCCTTCCTGGAAAGGCTAATCTCCTCTTAGCAGTTATTAATTGTCTATAGCTCTCTGCCTAGGGGTGGAGCCCTGAGAGAATTTTTCTTTCCATGTTAGCATGTCTATCAGTACTGCCCCTGTTGAGGTTTCATGGATGTAGCCTCCCTGTTACTCTGTCAGACACGTCTCCAAGCACACTTCCTGTTCCTCTGGCTCTTCTTCCCACCCCTCTTTTGCGATGTACACTGAGCCTTAGATGCAACCACGGGCTCTTAATTCAAAATATGACACAGATAGTCACATGGCTATGTCATATGGCGAGATGGTCACGCTGGTGCAGAAAAATCGGAGGTATGCCGGTTTCCCTTTGTGTTCCTAGCAAGACTGAGATCTGAGCACTTCCCGCCCCTAGCTCATAAACACACATTTTTGTCGATTTTTCTCTTATTCATCTATGCATGCTGCCTCTCAGTTAAATTACATTTCTATTTTTGTTTTCTAAAGCATATTGAAAATCTCTTTTTTAAAAAATATGTCATATAAAAAGATGTCTACATTGTTGTCCACACAGAAAATTGAAACATGATACATTTTTTGTTTGGTTTGGTTTTTTTTTTAGCTGTGTGATTTTATTTTTAATTATCTAATTTTTTTATTTATTTTTTTATCTATTTTTTCTCAAACAGTAGCATGGAATCACAATGGTTGCAAGACCAGTTCATTTGGTTTACTGTAACAGGGATAGACATGGTCCTGTGCCTGCAGAAAGAACTAGAACATACATCCACAGGATACTGTCGTGATCCCTACAATCAATACTGCTAACATAGCATTAGCATAGACTTATATATTGCTGTTTATAAATTATCTTTAGGAACACAATTGAAGCATTTCCTCACAATCTGCAGAGCCCACGTGCTCTGGCATGCTTCCTGGAGTTAGACAGCCCCAGTCATGGACCTGCCCTGCCCTGCATGGATCACCTGCATCCAGGTGTTCATTCTCAGTGTTGCTTTGGAGTAAATACCAATGAAGCTGTGTATGTCATAAAAAATATTATGCAGTTGACCATTGTTGTGACTTGGGATTTTTACATTGCTTATTCATTGTCGGTGTGTATGGAGGGGGAGGGGAGATGATGTGTGTGCTGATGTATATAAACCACGGTGTGTGTGCGAGGAGGTCGCGGTACAACTTTCAGGTGTTGCTTCTCTTTTCCACTGTGGACTCTGGGGATCATGTGCAGGTCATCTTGTGTCGTGAGCACTTCATCCGGCTGAGCTCTCTCTCCAGCCCTGGTTTTAAAATGAAAGAAAGTGCTTAAAATGCAACTTGGTAATAGAGTGCTTGCCTGTATGTGCAGGCCTCTGCATTTGATCCCCAACATTGAGAGAGAAAAAAAGGGAGGGAGAGGAAGAGACTGAAGAGAGTTTCAGCTGACAGTGACACAAGTATGTCATTACTTTTCAGATAGCAAGTCTGTCTCCTACAAAATACGTTGTTATTACTTTAATACATTGTAACAATACGATGTATCTAACACATCACACATTGTTATTATTTTAATTTTGCTACTGTTTCCCTCTCATTCTCTGTTGGTCTGAGAGTATGAATCAATTAGAACCACTCCCTTACCCACAATCTCCTGTTATCTCTAACTTCTCCCTTATGCTGCCTACAGGACAGTAGCTCTTCCCAGAATGCTTTTCAGTGCTACCAACAGATGGAACCAGACAGTGAGACAGACTGACTGACTGACTGACTGACGGACTGACTGACTGACTGACTGACTGACTGACTGACTGACTGACAGGTAAGTCTGCAGGTCTGAGCTTTTACTTTAACTCTCTCCCTACATATTTACACAAACTCCATACATTCTGTCCACAAGGGCACGCATACTATGATCTACTAACCTGAAGTAATGTCTAACTCAGAATTTTCTCTAACCTGTGGGGACCATTTAGAGCTTCAGAAGAGCTACACATAAACCAGGGAAAGGCCAGGCAAAGTCACACAGTGCTGCATGATGCCTGCAGAGGTAGTACAAACCTCTTAGGATTCACTTCATATATAAGGACCACTTGGAAGTTTTCAGTGAGTATGGTCATCCTATTTCAGAGCTACATAGATTCTTTATAAGGAAGAAGAACAGGACATGCTCTTTTTTCCATTAAGGTAGAAGACAATATATTAGGAAAAGAATGAATCTTGCAGGATTTATCATCACATCTGGAGAACGCTGCTCACAGTTGTCTGGGGCCCAGGCCTTGCTGCTGCTGCTGCTTCTGTGTTTGGTCTGGGAAGAAGCTGGTAGCTTACAAGAAAGCTTTCCCTACATTTCATTTGCTTTGCAATAAAAGCCCCAAAGCTCTGGCTTTAGGCTGCTGTAGGCTTCTCATTACTAAGCTACTTAATCCACTTGCCTTTGAGGTGGAAGTTCAAATGAGGGTCACTCTAGACTCAACCAGGATATCCATGAGGCCACTGGCTTTCAACCTCAGAGGGACCCTGTCCAGTGCCAAGCAGGGAACTTTTATCTGAACCATGTAAGCCTCAGTGAACACGGATGGGACTTTAGTCAGCTCCTTCTAGCGTTTAGTTATGCAGGGTTGCTATATGGGCTTATGGTTGAATAGAACTGGGCTGAAATCATTTGAGCAAATGACCCAGATACATTCCCCAGCATGACCTACATTGCTTCCTCAGACCCAGGGGTTCTCCATCTCACAGCCTTAGGCACAAGTATGCTGTAACACAATTAAAAGGGAAGAAATATACCAGAGTTTTCCTCAAACATTTCCATTTTGGAGTTGACAGGCTTCTGATCTAATAACTGATAGCTAACACTACATACTCAGCACATGCCATATACTTTAGAGTACCTGCATATAACTACTGATGTATCTCATCCTGTGGGCTCTTCTTACACAGGGATGTGGACGCTTCCTTATTGAGTGGTAGGATTTGCAATTTGTTTTCCCTACAGTGATAATAAATCTTTGCGCCTACTTGAACCAATCTCATGTGACAGAAGTGATGCCACGTGACTTCTCAGGCTGGTTCATTAAAATGAAATGCCTTCTACATCACTGTATTAAAACAATAGTTATTGGAACCCAGTCACATGCCATGAGGAAGCCTAGGTCACTCACAGTGGCCAGACTGAGGGTCTTGGGGAGATACCTTTCTTTCAAGAACACAGTACCCAACAACATAAAATAAGCTTAACCTCTCCCCGAGTCCTTTCCTTATATGTGAGACTGGGCAAGTACATACATCTCTGGAAATGAACACCAGTTCCTTCCCTTGCCTGCAATGCTAGAAGCTGGTGCTGGAGACAGCCCAGGCATTATTCATTTTGTGTGCATTGTGCCCTCCCTTACTCCATTACTCATCTGGTCTGAGCACTGACCATATCTCTAGAGAACACAGATTTCTCTTGACTGCTGGCACAGAAGCCAGAAGACAAAAATTGTTCGATTATATACCATCAGTGTCAAAGCAGCCATCTGGGGAAAGCTGAAGTGAACATCCACACTTAAGATGGGAGAAGGAAAGGGTGATGGGCTATCATCTCCAGAGTGGCATCAAGTCACGTGGTGACACTTAATGCAGAAACTAGAAAGTGCAGGGTTTTAGGAATCTAACTGACAACATCATACCTGATGGCCATAATCAGGTATGAGCTGCCCAGATATGTGGAAACTGCTATTGTTACAACCTTGTAGTGCAGAAAAGCTGTCACATTTTGACAAGCCTCTTGGGGTAAGAAACACCAGAAACACGAACAAGTTCCATAAGAACCAAGTGTAAGTATTTGTGAGTAAAATCTGCAGCCTGCCTAGCTGAGAGAGGATGAATTGCGGAGAGACAAGCAGCCCAGCTTTCCAAAGAACAATAAATTATTTCTGACCTCAAAAGTTAAAGAAATGACTCTCCAATGTGTGTTTAGTGCCTGCCTGATCCCCCTCAGCTTCACAGTGAGTTTCACAGCACTGGACAGAAAATCTATCAGGACTGAAATAAATAAAAGGCAGAATTATCGCATCTCCGGCAGTCAGCCACAGCCTCAGATGACGGCTGTGAAAATTGAAATTCAGACAAGTCTCTGTTCCTTTTGGCTCTGTCTAGTCTCTTCTAGTAGTGGTTGAGATTCTTTTTTTTTTTTTTTTTTTTTTTCCCTACTTCACCTTAGAGTCTCTCATGTTCCTACATAAAACCTCACCCCAAATCAAGCCTCCCCATCTTCTGGCTCCCAAGCATTCTGGGGTTGATGCCGTATGAACGCCACTTCAAGGTAAGAAGCATGCCTAAAAGGTTGCCTATCAGACCCTGTATGGTATATCCTACACCTCTCTTAATTAAGTTTACTTTCTCTAAGTTTTCATCTTCTTACCGAACAGCTTTTTATGTAAGTTGCTTCCCCTAATCCTCCACCATCTTCTGAGCTATTTCTCCCTTTCTCCTCTATACATTCTTGAAATAGTTTTCAGAGTTAGAACATACAAGTACATGGGGAAAACCTCATCTCCTAACTGACCATTGTAAAAGTCTGCCAGTTTTATAGCACTAAAACACAAGTGGCCACAGGGCAGCTGTCCTGTGCCAAACTATCATAGGAATCAAAACTGAACTCAAAAGTTTAAGCACATGCTTTATCTAGTATCAGTCTGCCTTGTTTTTTTTTTGTTTGTTTGTTTTTTGTTTTTTTTTTTTTTTGTTATTTTGCTTTGTTGTTGTTGTTGTTGTTGTTGTTTTGCCTTGGTGGTGGTGGCAGTGCTGGTGGTAGTTTTATTTGTTTTGAGACAGAGTTTTTTCATGTTGCATTGGCAGTCCTGGAACTTGCTCTGTAGACCAGGTTGACCTCAAACTTACAGAGATCTGCCTGCCTCTGCCTCCTGTGTGCTGGGATTAAGAGCAGTCTGCCTTCTTAATGAGTAAATATTTAGGGTTTAATATAGGGGCCAAATCTCTACTATCCCAGGCCATCCAAAACCTGAAGCACATCAGTAGTAGACAGGTGTTAACTTGCCTCTTCCAGCCACGTTGCTTCAGTAAAGATAATCAGCAGTTGTGAATCCCCTTTGTGACACATGAATGGGATCGGCAATTGTTTTGTCCTGCCCCATACCCAGCATACCAGCTCCCTGGAGAGCGTCCCTCACAGATTCAAGGTCCTGATGCTCCTCCACTTACAATAAAGCCTTTGGAAAAACTGAAATATCACGGAGTAAAAACAATGCACCAGATATGCCTAGCCAACAGAGCATCATAGCTTAGCACTCTTCAGGTAAGAACACTGATCTGGGAGTATGAGGGAATATAGTACTCTATGAACATGAGAGAATACCAAAATACATATTTGAAGCCCAGTGTCTACTAAATTTGTATTGCTTTTACCTTAGTATAAAAGTGTCATGAGCAGACCCATGGGAAATTCAGAACTTTCTGTGTCTATTGGAATTCTCTGATCATCATACCTCGGCAGGAAACCCCCTCCCTGAAGTCCTCTCTCTTCTCACAAACAAAACAGAAGGAGCTCTACCAAGACATTTGTCATACTCTACGGATCTCCAAGTCTATTCAAATATAAAATGAGAGTGCCAAAATCAAGATTTCTCTTCATAACTGCGCTCCTATACTCTAAATGTGGAAACAGCAACATTTATCAGATTAGAGCAAAAATACTCCATGAGGGAAAACGTTGGTGTGATGTAGTCTACTACTCAGACACAGAAAAGAATAATATGGCAGCATGCATGACAAGCTAGAGGAATCCAGATAAACCCTTACAGCAGTGGTCCTCAATCTTCCTAATGCTGTGACCCTTGACTACAGTTCCTCATGTTGTGGTGACCCCCAACCATAGACTTAGCTTCATTGCGACTTCATAACTGTAATTTTTTTACTGTTATGCATTGTAATGTAAATATATGTGTTTTCTGATGGTCTTGGGTGCCCCTATGAAAGGATCGCTTAACCTCAAGGGGTCACAACCCATAGGTTGAGAACCACTGCTTTAGAGCCCCATGTTGAGAGAAAAAGCTATCACCAAGGCTATAAGCACCATGATTCTACTTATTTAACATGAACCAACACAACTGTAGAAATAAATAATACTAAATACTGTGGTTACCAATAGTTAGAGTGGCATGTGTGAGAAGGACTCTGGCACTTGCTGTAAATGAGCAGCATAAGACATCTTTAGTTAATGAATATATTGTGTGCCTTCATGACACCAAAATCAATATCTTAGATAAGATGTTGCCACTTGTGGGAAACAGTAAAGGCTACAAGGATAATTCTTCATGCATTCTTTCAACTGTCTAGAAAACAATCTCAAAATTAGAAATGCTATTAAAAACAATAAAACCCAAAGCAAAAGCATTATCTTAAAACTAACAAGGGTAGGCCCTGTTCGGGCTTGCTAGCTGAGTCACTCACTTTCATCCTCAGCCTCTTCCACAGGGAATGAAGTTGAGCAAGATCACTCACTAAGTCCCAACAAGTGGTCCAGCTGAGTGATCTGAGAACTGCTCTCCATCCACAGCCGCCTTGGAAACGGAAGGGAGCTGTTAGAAATGAGTAACTTATGTAAGTATGACTGCAAAGAGCATTTTAGACCTGGTTCTCAGTAAACATGATATGCAATGGTAAGAGCAACTACAACAATAAAAAAAAATGAAAGAAAAAACCTCAGACATGATCACACAACAGAGTCACAACCAATAAGGCCAGAAATTCCCCATACAATAAAGTGAATAAACATATATTTTGTTTACTGCCAGCAGCAAAGCCAAGCAGCAAATCCATCACCTTCCCGGCCCATGTTCTTGTTTCATTGTTAACCTCGTCTTGTTCTTGATACTCTATCTCTCCTGAAGAACCACAACACAAACAGGAAGTCCTTGAATATCACCTACATTTTTAGAAGGGGAAAACCTGAGTAACTAAGACACAAAAAGCTCAGTCAAATTATTGTGTGCTGTTCATGTCATCAAACGACCAGCATGCTTTTTACCCAGCAGATAAACTGAGTTTAGTATTTGACATTAGATACAAAAGCAATGTCAATATATCAACAGACTGAGTCTGCCACATCAAATTAGGAGCCTTCACTTCTTTCTGAAAAGGACTTACATCTCATATACATTTGTTCTTAAAGCAACGAAGACTGTTCTTAAAGCCACATAGAATGAACAATAACAAGACAGCATGCAGTCGCTATGACCTGTAGTACTTGAGAAGTGAGAGAGGGTGTGAATTACGATGGAGCCATCTCCCATGCCTATAATGCTGTAATGAAGTTACTCGTATATATTACCACCACTAAAACTGTACACGATATCATTTATCCCTTTTAATAACTTTATAGCACCATAAAACATGATCAGGTCTCAGAGGATGGACAAGACTTCATCTGGTGCTTCAAAGAACTGAAATGCAGGGCTTTGATAAATCCAAAGAGGTTAAGAAAAAGCAAGGTGCCAACTTCAAAATGATTTCATTTTTCTATTTATTTATTAACTTGTTAGTTACATTTACTTCTTCTATATAGACACCTGGGCCAAGGAATGTTCTTCTTTATTAATTTTTCCATCTATGGATGGGTAAATGTTTTCTATACTAAAATCTCCCCTTTGCTGCCTTTGTTAATTTCTCAAGATTCTTAAGCTCCCCTATTATTGCGTTTAGAAGCTTCCCATACCAGCTTCATAAAAGCATGTCCATGAGCCTATTCAACTGTTTTTTAAAATCGTATTCAAGGCTTCCTTCATTTGTACCATTTAAGTCAAAAATCATGTCAACAAGCATTTGTATTTGTATTGTCCCCACAGTGAGTGGGTCAGACACATTATCTTTAATGTCTTTGTTCTATAAATACTACGGCCTAGACTTAAGTATTTCAAGAATTGATGTTTATCTACTACTTTAAGATTTATTCTAAAAAAGCATTCCAATGCTTTCTTGTCATGAGAAATTTCACAAAAATGGTGCTTGATAAATGATTTTTTTCTAAGATGTCTTTGAAGTGTCATTCTTGATATAATTTCAAGTGCAAGCAATAATAGAACTCTGAGCCCAGCACTTTCATGACATCCATCCTTCCCATCAGATAAATCTAGCTCCTAGATATCATTCTTACAGATAGCAAAGTCATTTTTCTTATACGGCATGTGACTCACTTGATGGTATTTGCTGGCAAAAGGCCACAAATTCAGAAAGTTCACTGGATCAAAGCTCACTGGATTAGCAGTGGTTTGGTGGGAAATGTCCACAAACAGCTCAATCTAATCATGGGCCTTGAGGTATACACCGAGGATCACAGAAATGTCCATTTTTTTTAACTAAAGAAAAAAATTTATAAAATCTCTTTTTAAATTGATTGAAAAAAGATTTATTCCTTTTTATCTTTTAAGAATGTCTAGTTTCTCTTTTGGTCCATGAAATCCTCCCAAAATGTTCATTAGCTTTTCACCTGAGCAGGAAAGTAAAAGAACACTCACCTAGCAGGACTCTAATCACAATCGCCCAGGGTGCTTCTTGCAATTCAAAGTCCTGACCCAAAGTGTAGTGATTATGCAGTTTCCACGGGGACTTGGTGAAAGCCAGACTTCTCTATCAGCTGACTGTAGGTCAAGGCTGTCATTCCATAGCTTCTCTGACAATGAGTCTCGAACTGAATCTTAATATGTACTTTTCTCTCTCTCTGTCTCTGTCTCTGTCTCTGTCTCTGTCTCTCTCTCTCTCTCTCTCTCTCTGTCTGTCTGTCTCTCTGTCTCTCTCCATCTCTCTCTCTCCCTCTATCTCTTCCCCTTCCTTCCTTTCCTTCTCCCCTCCCCCTCTCTCCCTCCCTCCCTGCCTCCCTGCTTTATGTTCATAATGAGATGAAGAAACTTTTTCCATGTGCTCCCATGTCCATGATGCTGTCAAGTGCATGGAGGTAAACAACCACAGACTGATCTTTCTCTGACAGCTGTGAAGAAAACCTAGCCCTCCCTTAAGTTTTTGCTGCTAAGTTTGTGGTCACAGCAATGATAAACTGACATATACAGCTGTTGATGTCACAAAGAACTGTCTGGGTCTAGCACCCATTACTCAAATTATAAAAACTTCTGGTATTGTGGTAAGTATAATTGGATGTCTCTTGGTTTCAGCATATTGATTAAATGCTAACTAACCAGCCTGGGTGATATTACTCGTTAATACAGTCACAGTAGAGACATAGAATAAATCTAGCATAAACATTCACACTCATAATAACACCTTACATGAGAAATGTTAAGAAAATTTCCCATGACCATCAGTCTCTGAACATCTGGACCTAAAAAAATCTACTTTCTAAAATATGGTTTTCATATGATGACTATAAACATTAGAAATGTATGAACCACTGTCATAGGTGTTAAGAATAAGGGCTTCATTGTTGTCCACTGGCTTTACAGTTTGGTGGATATGGTGGTTTGAATATGCTTGGCCCAAGGAGTGGAACTATTTGGAGGCGTAGCCTTGTTGGAGGAAGTGTGTCACTGTGGGAGTGGGCTTTAAGACCATTGTCCTAGCTTCCTAGAAGTCAGTCTTTTCCTGTTTGCCTTCAAAACAAGATGGAGAACTCTTAGCACTCTGTCTGCCTGGATACTACCATGTTTCCTACCTTGATGATTTGAACTGAATCTCTGAACCTGTAAGCCAGCCCCAATTAAATGTTGTCCCTTATAAGAATTGCCTTGGTCATTGTGTCTCTTCATAGCAGCAAACTCTAACTGAGACAGTGGGGTTGTTGATAACTTTCATCCCTTAGCAGCTTGCATAGCACCTTCCAATACTATGCATGAGAAAGCTAGTCCTCAGGGAACAGGCTTTCATAACAGTTTCAGCTGGATCCCTCCAAGTTCTGTGTCCAAAAGATGTGTTGTCTTTAACAATAAGGTCTTACTGTCAATTTTGGGAAGCAACCAAGGACAATGGTAAAGGCATATATTGTTTTGGAGGTCTCTCAAAGGGAGCTGCCTCTTGCCTGACACTGGATTTTTTATTAGATAGACTATGGCTCCTAGGGAGGAATTCACCCTGTGTGAGTTAAACTCAACTAAATTACAGATATAATTTACAAAATTGTGACCTAAAATGCAACTTGGTTACACAAAATATTCTGTATGTTTTAGTAGATGTCAGATTCTTCCATTAGCTGGTTGTACATCACAGATATAAGCTGTCACTTTGTACTTCTCTAAACACAATGACTAAATCTTTTTACATACTTTATATCATATACCTGTCAAGATATTCCCAATGGTGCAATAATGACACTTATATATTGGGTGTAATCAGTAGTTGTCTAAATGGGCTTAAGGACCACTCAGTAAGAGAGAACTCATGGTTGATACCATAAACCTAGCCAACAACCCATGGCTGGAGAGGCCATAGACCCTAGAAGAAAACTATTACTGCCATTTTCATATGTTAATACAGTTTCCAACCATATTCTAAATGGTTATCCTATAGGTAAGCATAGTTCCCACGTCTTCATCAAAGCAGGTTCTCTTGCAGCAAACAGAGGCTATGACAGAAATCTACCACTGATCAAAATGCAGAAAGTGACTGTAGGGTACCCAGCCCCAACTGAGACATTCACAGCATTATTCCTACATGTAAGGTTCTAAGAACATTCAGAAAAGGACACAAAAAGGTAAGGGCTAGACAACCAAGACAACCACTGTGAGATGACAGCATCTTTTGGATGGGACAAGGATACAATGTCTCTGAATTCTCAATAGTGTGGTTTCCTGAGCAAGACTACATCAGCCAACATGAAAACATGGGGAAAATGTCACAATGAGCCACCCCTAGGTAAAGAGCTACAATTATCACTTGCTTCCAATGAAGGGAGACATTGTTTTCTCCATTGGAGAGCACTCTAATATGCTTTCCAATTTGGGGTGGTCCCTCCAAAACACATATAGGCAATACTAACTAGACATAGTAGATTCTGTGTGTGTGTGTGTGTGTGTGTGTGTGTGTGTGTGTGTGTGTGTGTAAAACAATGATAATTATAGAAGAATAGATAAAGAATTCTCTGAAAGAGAGAATTGGGTAGATGGACACAGGAAAAGTTAGAGAGAGAAGATGGAGAGGTGAAAATGATGGAAATACAGTGTGCTCATCTATGTAATCGTTTTTTTTTTTAAACTAAATTAAAATGAGAATAAGAGCATTATGGGAGGGAGAGTGGTCTCAGTTGGTAAAGTTCCTGTCATGCAAGCACAAGAATCTGAGTTTGAGTCCCAGAATCCGCATAAAAACTGGATGTGGCTCATGCTTATAATCTAACACCAGGGAAGAAGGTAAAAGCAGATCTCTGGGTCTCACTAGCCATCCAGCCTAGTCTACTCTGTATGCTTCACACCCATGAAAGATCTTGTCTCAAAAAATAAGGTAGACAGCTCTCAGGGAACTACACCTGAAACTGGCCACTGGACTTCAACATGCACATGCATACATGCATGCACCACAACACACTCTCTCTCTCTCTCTCTCTCTCTCTCTCTCTCTCTCTCTCTCTCTCTCTCTCTCTTTCTCTCTCTCTCATGAGTAAGGGCTTTGGGCCATATGCAAACATGGAAGCAAGAAAGGGAAAGTAAACTTTGGGACAAATTGAATTATGTTAAAATCCAGGTTCTTTCATTCCACAGCAACATAACATTGCAAAAAAAAAAAAAAAAAAATCCCAACTCTGTGATTCCGTATCCTCACATATACATGGTCATAAAAACCTATAACTTACAATGTTAGTGTAAGAATTAATTTGTTATGCAAGCTAAGTTCTTAACATAATGCTTTGTACAAATTATGACTTACATTTTTGTGAAGTACTGCTTTCCCTTCCCATGAGAATTCAAATCTTGGACAGTGCTCTAATTTTTTATAATTCTTTTAAACTATAGTACTCACCACTGTATGAAGTCTCTTAATTGTGGTCTGAGCAAACAATAGTGGAACAGAACAAACATCTTCCTTATTCTAGAAAGAATAATACAGTTATAACTTCTTTCTTTTTTTTTTGAAGACCACATCAAGTGGTTGGTGTGATCTTAATATTCATTAAAATGCAGGAATCTTATTTACATATACTGTTGCAAAGTCAGGTCCATATGTTCTATGCTGCTTTTCTGAAAGAAGTACTACAGCATTGAATTCCATCTTGCTGAATATAATATATGAAGACATTTTTGGACTGTCATGGCAACCTGTCTGCTCTCTTCTGATTCCATGTCATGTGTAGATATGATTGGTACCCTTGGTATTTTTAGAGTTTGATCATACGAAATGTTCAACATACCAGGATGTCTCAACCAAGTTGCAGTCATTAGGGGTTGTCATGGCAGAGGCTGATCTCTTCCCATTATTTAACCATTCACCTCATGCCTTTCCCAAGCTCAGAATCAACAATGTGACAAATTCCTAAGTACATGCCAAGTTTTATTTATATATGCATAACAGAGTATCTTGCTATGTCAACTTTTACAGAAATAATGATAAGCTTACTGTGACACCATTTGGTTATTATCTAAATTATTCTGAGACTAAAAAATTGTATTTTTGTTATAAATAAGGAATAGGCTTTTCTCATGTCAACAATAAAAAAATAATTGGTGGTAAATTTTTAAAGCCCAGTTTTAACAAGGATTCCAAGTAGTGGCCAGATACAGCCATCCAAAATGCCTAAACTTAGTTACTTAGTATGTTCTGCCACAGATACACAAGATAAGAAGGTGACAGCACAATTCTAACACAGTTATGTGTCGTTTTTAGCTTCAATTTTTAAAATCAAGACCATAATTTACTGGACTTTGAGATTTTATTTGGTTTTCCACTTATAAAGGTAATCTTTTATAATAATTGTTTAAGTTACAATATTTTTATATCATTTCCCCTTCACTGTCCTCCCTCTAATCCCTGTCATGTACCCTCTATTCTGTCAAATTTATGGTCATTTTTCCTAATGGTGTGTGTGTGTGTGTGTGTGTGTGTGTGTGTGTATGTGTGTGTGTGTATATATATATATATATACATATATAGTATATATTCCATATATATGTCCACAGTGATCTTTCAGCCATAGGTGCATTTTGATGTGTCAGTTG
>JANHMN010000007.1:540142-588944 GCA_030674055.1 Rhabdomys pumilio | reverse complement strand
GTCCACAGTGATCTTTCAGCCATAGGTGCATTTTGATGTGTCAGTTGGGACTGGACTATATGATCCTGTTTTAGTTAGGGTTTTGCTGTTGTAAACAGACACCATGACCAAGGCAGTTCTTATAAGGACAACATTTAATTTGGGCTGCCTTACAGATTCGAGGTTCAGTCCATTATCATCAAGGCTAGAGCATGACAGCATCCAGACAGGCATGGTGCAGGAGTAGCTGAGAGTTCTATATCTTCATCGAAGGCCACCAGCAGAATACTGACTCCCAGGCAGTGAGGATAAGGGTCTTAAAATCCACACCCACAGTGACACACCTACTTTAACAGGGCCACACCTTCTAATAGTGCCACTCCCTGGACCAAGCATATACAAACCATCACAGATTCCTTATTCTCTGAATTTGTGGTTTTCTGTAATACTGTATATTGCAAAATTTATTTGAAGAAGGATGAGGACTACATGTACCTGTGACTATAAAGATATATATTGAGAATATTGTTAGGGATGATTATAGTTTAGTAACTTGGCAGTTGTAGATTCTCTTCTGTCTTAGTTAGGGTTTTATTGCTGTAAGTAGTCACCATGAACAAGGCAACTCTTATAAAGGAAAACATTTAACTGGGGATGGCTTATGGTGTCAGAGTTTTAGTTCACCATTGTCGTGTTGAGAAGCATATCAGCACACAAGTAGACATGGTTCTGGAGAAGGACCCAAGAGTCTATATCTGAGTCCGCAGGAGACTGTTTTTTATACTCTGGGCATAACTTGAACATGCAGGAGACCACAAAGCTCACCTTCATAATGACAGGCTTCCTGCAACAGGACCACATCACCCCAACAAGGCCACACCTATTTCAGCAAGGCCACATCTTCAAACAATGCCACTCCATATTGCCAAGCAATCAAATACATGAGTCTATGAGGACCATATCTATTCAAACCACCACATCCTCCAAAATCCATATCTTCTCTAGCCCTGGGTAGTTTTCTGGGTTTCTAGTACCAGGTTTGATTTCCTCTTGTTAAGCAGGTCTGCCTTCCAAGGGAGGGAAGCTATATAAACTACCATAGCCTGCAAGGCACAGTAAGCCTAAGGGTACAATTGTGACATGCATATCTTTATGATAATCTAAAGCTCTCTAGTTCATCTTTTTTGTCCTTTAGACACAATGATATGACAATTTTTCAGTTGTCATTGTCACCTATTGCCATATCCAAGATTGGCGAAGTACTTCCAGGATGTGATTTGTGAGTTTTATTAGTGCCATGAGGCATAATTCATCTGGGTATAGAAATGTTAAGCATTTTGTTTTGGCAAGAAAAAAATGTGCTGCTAGACTTTTAAGCATTATGACTTCTAATTAATTTTTTAAATTCTTTTTAGTAGTATTCAATTAAGTAGTTGACTTCTGTGGTGGCTTGAATGAGAAATGTCACCTACAGGCTCATTTATTTGAACAATTGGTCCCCAGTTGATGGTGTCTCTTGGGAAGGTTAAGAAACTTCTAGAATGTAGAATATTGCTGGAAGATGCCACTAAGGAAGGCTTTAATAGCTTGCAGCTCCCCCCACCCCCCACTTCAGAGCAAACTCAGTTTGCTCTTTATTTGGGCAGTTGAGATGTGATCACTCAGCTTCCTGCTCTGGCCACCTGCTGCCACCCCTCTACTGCCATCATGAAATCTCCCTCTAGAACATGATTTTCTTAAACAACCTTGACTGTCCATAACTTGGACAGATCTTTGTAATGATCTTGACTAATGCAGTATGCCAAAGGTGAGCTCATATAGTTTCCAATAGAAATGGCACATGCTCCCACTTCGAGCTCTTGATGGTCTCAATCTTGGAATTCAGCTTCAGTACTCAGAGAAAATCCAAACTACCGCATAGGAAGAGACATATGGAGAGATCACCTTACACAGGCATAATGGTCTAAAGCCTAGGTGAAGACTTAGCAATAGCCTTCAATAACTACCAAGCATGTTAATGACGAAATTCAGATGATTCTATCCCAAAGTACCTTCAGCCTTCAAGTCATAGCAGCTGAAGCTCTAGACATCATGGAGAGAAAAGTTGTCTCTGCTGTGCTCTGCTTGAATCAATGACTCAAATCCACAAGCATAATAAAGTTGCTATTTTATACCACTACCTATTCAGTCATACAGCAATCAAGAATAAAACAATCTCCTTTAAAAAAAAAGAAATATAAGAAAAATATAAAAATAAGAAAATATCAAATAGGGGGCTAGGACATGGCTCAGTCAGTAATGTGCTTGCTAGGCATGACTGGAGACCTGAGTTCAGACCCTTAGCACCCACATAAAAAGCTGTTTAAAATTCCAATGCTGGGTAGACAAAAGGATTTGAGGCTTGCTAGCTAGTTAGTCTAGTTAAACTGGTAAGCTTTGGGGGTAAGAAGTGGAGGGGGCTTAGATATGAAGCAGTAGATAATGGTGCTGGCTGTGCAAGTGTGGGGATCTGAGTTTGAATACCAAGCACCTAAGGAAAGATCTAGTTGTTAGAGAACAACCAGTAATACTAGAACCAGGAGTCAGGGACAGGAAGATTCCTTGAGTTTGTTGGCCAGTCAGTCCAACCAAATCAGAGTTCTGGGTTCGATGAAACATCCTGCCTAAAAATATTAGGTGTAGAATGATAGGGAAAGATACTCAACATTGACCTCTGGCCTCCATATACATGTGCACACACACACACACACACACACACACACACACACCAGCAACTATATCTTGTACCAAGATGAATCCTAAGAAAGACCTGTGTTGAGTGTGTTGAATTCTCTCTATGTTAGTACAACCTGAACATAGAATTAGAAAGTTCATTTCAAGTCTACTCCAGAAATTATTGGTATTGTTTCAAAAGTCCCAAATTCAAATGTTTTGTAATTGAACCACATTTTCAAACCACCAAGGTCAGCTGAACATTTTAAAAATACCATTTTTATTCTGAAATGAAGAATGAAAGAAGAAATTTGACCAAGATCACAGTAACATAATCCTTACTGTTCCCCTGACTCCTACATCTTGGGCATGTTATTGATTTCTTATTATATGTGGGGGAGGGAACTGTCCAGCACTTCTGCTTTCTAAATGAAAGAAATTCCTAGTTCATCCTACAGCATATGTTAAGGGCTGAGCTCCTCCCTTGTATAGAAATCAAGGCCCTCCATAATAAAAATGGTCTCACCTACCCACTATACCTATATGAATGCCTACTAAGAGTACAATCAAATTATGAGGCAGAAAATGGATCCATCACTGACTAAAATTTCTATAATTCTTGAAGCATACAGAACTTCTCATTTATCCTTTTAGGATCTCTTCCTGCTTGTGAAGGTTTTTTAAAAAGAAAAGAAAACAGGACCTTAAGAAATATCACACTATGCGGGTTCATCGTGAAAGCAGAGTATGCTCCCTAACAGGAAATGGTCTATGTGAGAGACAAAAATGTCTTCCACATCCAGAGACCGCTTATTAAGGGATTAATTTAAATGCTTCTTTACAAAACAATTCACAGTTGAATTTTTATGCCAAAATATTTTCCTGAATTTAGTTACTAAAAGTCACTTTGCTAGAATAAGGAATCCTAACTTTGGTCCCCAATATCATAACCTCAATAGCCAAGGGCCGGACAGATGCTTATGGGATGATTTGTGCTTCAGATGGTTTTGAATATTTAAAGTCAGGTTTGTAGTTTTTAATAAAGCTCATTTTTATTCAGCTTCAAGCAAGATCTTTTTAATAAAGAATATTAAAGAAATATGATAGCAATGTAGATATCTACTCAGTAACAAAGCAATGCTGTCGAGCACACTTTGAATGCAGTGAAGGTACAGGTAAAATGTATTCTGCATGGCCTGCTTCTTGATTGACACCTTGGGAGTGCAGTGGTTTACATTGTATTTTTATCTTTACTGAGCAGTTCTACAAATTACATTTCTACAAACTTTAAAGACCAGAGTAAGTTTCTATTTTCTGCCAAAATACATCTGTTCTTTTTCATTCTGTAAGCATTTTTGCCCTCCAGTCCATACATGGGTCATATCTGTTCATATAAAGAACACCACAGTTTGTATATGTTGATGCTGAGATGCTATGCCAATTCCCCCGCATCCCTTTGGATTCCAAGTATGCATGTTGGGATGATCAAGTAGTTACCATGGTGATAGAAAGTAGAGTTCACATCTTACTAAGGTCATGTCATTCTTTCCCACAGTGCAGACCTCACATTCTAAGACTAATCCAGTATCTAAAAAAATACTCAAGACAGCTCACGTTGCCATTTATGGGAAAACATGACTGAGTCAGTTAACTAATTTCCCTGTGGCGTAAAAAAGAGTCCCTGGTTGGCAAACCAGGAGATCGCAGCTTTAGGAGAACAAAAATGAGAAAGAGAAAAGGAATACTTCTTGTTTTGTAGATTGATTTCTGAATCTGAGAAAATAGCAGGAGTGGAGAAAGAGGTTCAACGAAAAAGACATCCTATAAAAATCAAGAGTGAGGCTGGTGACATGACTATGCGTGTCCTTGTGCTGCGCACACACGTGTGCTGCACACACACATGCACTGACAAGCAGGCCCAGAAGCATGGCTCCAGCTGGAACTTCCCCGGAACAGGTTCGTTCCTGCCTAACTGTAGCTTTGCAACTGCATGAGACAGAGGGCTGCCAGTGACCTCAAACAGAGTGTATCTGGTTTATCTGTTGCTTGGGAGAGATCCCTTCAGTGTTTCTCCCTTGGGCCCACTTTGAAGTTTACACCAAGAGTCTTTGATTTGATCTTCAGACTTTAGGCAAATTCAGACAAATTCTGAATACCAAAAATGGCAACTAGAGAAACAGAATGTTTAAAAAAAAAAAAAAAAAGACTTAACTTCCTTTGTGGAGGGTGGACCTGCTATGCATATGTGGTCTGGTTATATAAACTAACTTGGCAGAGTGAAACTTTACAGTAGGCCCTCACTACTTTATTACTGTATGTCTCAGCCTTGACTGCAACATGTACTACATTTTTTAACTAAATCCCTTAGGCATCCCACCACCGGTTTTTCTCACGTTCGCATTCTGGGAGTGAACAAAAATGACTTGTCTCTTAGCTTCACTGCACATGGGGAGGATGTCTATTTAGTTCTACAGTCTTCCTTCCAAGTGTAGGCCATTCATTTCCAGGTAATGACATTTACCCAGATTCTCACTACCAAATATCTCTCTCTCCTCCCCTTCTGATATATAACCTGATTCTGACTCCTTATAATGTATAAAGATTTTTTTTCAAGAGGTTTTGTAGACCCAGGCTAAGACTGACTCATAAGAAAGCCTGGACAATACGTCAATATTTTGTATACACACACACACACACACACACACACACACACACACACACACACACAGGCATGGGGGACAGGATTTGCCTATGGACACATTAGACAAGTCAGAGCTTTTCTCCTGTGCATAAGCCTGACTTGATGATCTAGGAATAAACAAGACAGACTCCCTTGGCCAATTCTAGAAGAAGGGTTTCAGGGGGAGAGTGGCTATTATGAAGCAACTAAAAAAGATGATTTAACAGCCTTGAAATAAAGATAGCAAGCTCATTTAAGTACATTACAATGCACATATAATCTATCTTCCTTAAAATAGTATGTACCCTGAGATGGTTCACAAAATAGAAAGTTGATTTGGGATCTATCCAGCTTACCAAATGAGAACAATCATACAAAGCATGGATAATAAGGAAATGTGTTCTCAAAAATCATCATCTCCAGGAGAGAAGCTTTTGGATGCAAAAACTGCAGCAAGAAAGCTAGATGTCAGGTAACTGGAGACCTCTGTGTGGGAGACCAGGCCACAGCCCAAAGTTGTACTGTAAATCTCTTTGGAGGAACACCAGTATTTAAAGTTGCTGAGCTTGCCCCCAAAGCTATGTCTGTAGTTATGGACAAAGCCGGGATGTGCAGCTGTCTTCAGTCAGTAGAGCACCTCTAACCAAGGTACAGGTCAAACAGAGAGCAGGGGATGCCACAGAAAGCCAGTGGCAGCACTCCCAGGAACCTGATCCTGAAAATGGTCTTGTGTAAGCACAGCTGCTCTCTTTCCCAAGGTATTGTCCACAAAGGCTGAGCAGCTTTGCCTGAGAATTTACCCATGTATCCAGGAACATGCCCTCCATGTATCCAGGAATGATAGTCAATTTCTTCATCTTTGCCTGGACCTGACTCAAGGCAGTTGATAAGAGGGTTAAAACTGGAGGAGATAATTTATTTATAGCACCAATTCACAGCACTGACTTACAAAGCTTTATTCTCTACACAAAACAATACTAAATAATAATCTTATGTTACTAGTTCTAGTTTTTTTTTTCTCTATAGTGATAGAATTTCTTTCCTTGAATTATTTCTAAAGGCTGAATCATGAAAATCACTCCATCATAGCAGCAATGTTAGATTAAGAAAGGTTCATCCTTCGGCAAGTTCTGTGGCTTTAACCAGCTTTCTTCTGTCTTCCAGGACAGAGTTTACTACAGATAAGTGGAAACAGTCAAAGTCTTAATCACAACTCTTGTTGTGTAGACCCCTCAGAGGTAGAAGGTAGACATTTTGTTCTCTGTCATTTAGAAACAGTAAGCAGTAGCAAGTAGCATGTCATGAAGCAAGATGCTGAGTGTGAAGATGAACCAGGTATGATGCCATTTGCCTTTAATCCTTGAACTGGGGAGACAGAGTCAGGAAGAACTCTGTAAGATCAAGGCCAGACAGGGCTACACAGTAAGACTCTGCCTTAAAAAAATAAAATAAAAAAGGAAAGGCATGTGAATATGCCATGGCTTCTTGTCTCTTCCTGTGTAGTTAATGATCTAAATTACCACCCAATCGTGCAGAAGGCTAAACCTTAGTGTACCAGGCTCACCTATGGGAGTTTATTAATTCCATACAGTTTCACATAGAAGGATTTATACAAACCAGTAAGAGATTTGGATTCCTGGGATGAGATTGTCCACTCTTAGCTTTCAATTATGGATGTAGTAATTAATGAGTGAACTAATTCACTAGAGTGCTCTGGGTTTTCTCCAGCTGTAAAATTGAGATTGGCAGCATTACCAAGTCCAGCATGGGCTTCCCTCACTTCGCCACCCAGACACCTCAGGAGGAGCTTGGGAGCTTTGCTCAAACAATCTGCACCAACTTCATGTGTGCAAGAAACAGTCTGTAATGAATCTATTTCTATTTGACTTCAGCAAATTCACAGGAAAAACAGTTTAGAATTATAGTTATTATACAAGATGGTATTTTTTAATATTTGTATGTGACAAATTCACTTAAACTTCAAATCTAAGTATTTCCAGTTGATCTTCATGAATCTGAGTTGGAGTGTGTCTTCTAGATGATTTTGGATAGATTAATTAATCTCATCCTTTTAATTTCTAGATAGGTAGAGTGTAGTGAGTAATACATAGTTTATAAAGTTGTTTGAGTGACAAAATGAATTCATGTATATCTAAATACTGTATATGTGTGTATATATATATACATAATAATTTAATAAATATTACTCTAATTTTGGTCACATCACTCTGGAAAATAAGCACATGAAGACATTAGGTTGGTAAAAGGGTAACGGTGCCGCCTTGTTAATGATTTCATTACCCTGAGGTGGAGATCTGGTGATGGTGCTGATGGCTGTGATTGTGATGGTGGTCGAATGTGGAACTAAGCAGAAGTCAGTCATAAAATGAGGCCTGGCAGTGTAATCACGTTATTCTTAGTGCTTGGCCAGTTGCATCTTGTTCCAGCTTTCTGCTTTCGTTTGAGTGGCAGGTGCTCTCTGAAGGACCAGAAGAAACACCCCCTAACACAGTCAGCAAACCTTTTCATCCTGCAAAAACAAGATGGACCATGCTGGCTTCACAGCTGTTGAGATCTAAAGTTATGCTTTAAGTTTTAATTACCATCCATGCCTAAGAGATCCACAAAACAAAAATGCCTCTAACCTGTAAGCCCCCTTACCCAAGATCAGATACTTCCTGAAATGGGGGATGCTACTGTTTACGGAAGATGAGGTGTGTGATTTCACTCTCCTAAACCTCTGTTTGACCCAACTGTACCAAATGTGCTTGATCACATAAAGGCAAGAGGTATGTTATCAGGAAATACATGAGGATGTATTCTTGCCCCTGATTGAAAGTACTCAGGCAGGAAGTACATCAAGATACATGTGTGCCCCTGATTGGACCTGGTAGGAAGTACATGCATAGTCTTATGGGTTTGTCTTATAAGCCTCTGCAAAATGTGGCTATTTTCTGGGAACCCCAGGATGGTCTTGCCCAGTGTCCATCATCCTGGCAAATATTTCATTAAAGCTTGCTTCATTTTTGAGTCAAAAATTGTGGTAGCAGTCTTCTTCTCAATTAGTGGCTTTAACACTGTGAGCAGCATCAGTTCATGGAAGGAAATGTCACCCAGATCATCCCTCCCTGAAGCCCCAGACTGAGATATATAAAATGGGGTGATCCAAGGCAACCAGTCCAGCCTTTGCCTAACAAACACTGATCATTATCTCCTGTGGTGATGTCCCTGTGACTGAAGGAACCTGCCAGCCTCTGTTGACCCCTCAAAACAGATTTCCACTAAGAAGGTTCTTGGAATGTAGAAACAAGGCAGTCACACTCTTCCCTGGAACAAAGTATTAGTGCTAGGACAAAATCAATACCATCAACTAGTATTTTTTAAAACCTTAAAAGAAAAATTTAAAGGCCACGTGTGCCGGAAACATACTGTGTGTGGGAGGGAGGAAAGTAAAGATCGCTTATGGAAAGGAGCCTCAAACCTCAAAGAAGACACCATCTGGAAACTCGTGAGTGTCTGGGGCAAAGTAGGGAGCTGGAAACAAGGATAGAGACTCAGATTGAGCCGGGAAGGATGAGTAAAGATTTGTCCGACAAAAAAAAATCAGAATGAGTGGACCAGCTGAGGGCTCCATCTTCCATCTGAGGCTAGTCCTCAGACATGCTGAGGCTGTCATGACCATAGCAGGAATTCCAGGAATGCAAAAGACCCAGCTGTTCTCTAATACCTGCGAAAGCTCCCATACAAAAAGTAGACTGTGACCTTCTCCTTTAAAAGCCCTCCTCCCCTTTAAGCTGGGCCTCAGTCCCAGATCAGATCTTGAGAACCGAGGACAGCTGCAGCCTAAATAAAAGATTGGTTAATTGCAATTGGCTAGAGCCCAGTGGTTTCTAGGTGTTTTCAAATTCCATAACACAAGTTCATTCCTCTCTCCTTTAAGAAACAATTTGTGGATCTCAATTTCTGCTCTTCTGTCCCTCTCAGCTTTTCAGTATAATAAGCAAACACTGTGAGAGTGGGAATCACATTTTCTAACCCAGGTGACTGGAAAGCCTGTGCGGTGCACAGTGCAGTCACTCTGGGTGCTGTCTGTTCAAGATGTCCCTTGTTTAGAGAAGACTAGAAACTGTTATGAAGAGTAATTTTAAAAGCTTGCCTCTTGTTCTTAAAGATCATAGAGTCATTGTTAATTCAATGAAGACAGTGTAGGGAGTTGACTGTGGCCTTGTTTTACATTGGAGGAAAAGACGGTCCCTGGAGTATAAGTAATCACAGGCATTACTGACAGAATCTGGACTAAATTCCTGCTTCGCCTGCTTGTATCAATTGTTCACTTTTGTCTTGAGGCATAGTGGAAAGTAAACCATTTAGGTCTGTCGCCTCCGACTGTGTACGCATATGAAATTCGTACTTCTAAATTTAAATGTAAGCATCCCAGTTTTTGTTGGTGAACTCAGCTGTAACATCACAGCTTGCAAAAGACAGATGGATGTGAATGATGCACACACGTGAATGGTGCAGTTACACAAATGTCAGTGTCTGTGTTAGCACGGCAATGGCATGATCCATTCCGAATGCTTGCTTTAGTCAGCAGGCATGCGTTGAACTCATTCCATTCTAGATGCCACTGTGCTGAAGACTTGAAAAGATTTCCTAAAAAGCACATAAGAAAAAAAAAATGTTTCAAGCGTTACTCCCAGAAGATGCCTCCCTTCCTGCCAGAGAGACAGATCCTAAAAGAGACATGAGAAAGAGAAAGAAGCAGCCAGGCAGAAGAAAGAGCAACTTGGGACAAAACACAGGAAAGGAAAGAGAAATTTCTGACTCATATGAGAACTGTTTCCTGCACAATTCCACATCTGAGAACCTCAACCAATAAAAATACTGCAAATGGTAGAAGGGCCACATGACATTGTCATGCATCCAAGACAAGCTGAGTCTTAAGGTTGGAAACTAGGGCTGGAGAGATGGCTCAGCCATTAAAGGCTAGGCTCACAACCAAAAATATAAGATTGGAAACTAAACATTCACCATTTACATTGTCTGAGGAGGACTGGCTGGAATTGATGGCATTGCCCTGGCCAAATAAATAAATAAAAATATAAATAAAAATGAAATCTTGTATGTAGCATCTCCCTACCAGGCTTGTAAAGTACCAGGTAAGCAAATCCTCAATGTAGTATCACCCCAAGGGTCTATTAATGGTCCTAAAAAAAAAACAACCATGGGGCCAGGGTATAGCTCAGCAGTAGACAGTTTGCCTAAGAGATCAGCCCTAAGGGAAACTTTATCCTCCTCAGCTGGGATGTTCTGCATTCCGAAAGGGCAGTTGGGTAAGTTATCATCCTTCTCTCCCTTGTGGTCGCTTCGCTGTGATAACAAAAGAAATGGATTTGAAAGGCAGTGGGGAAACATACGCCTGTGTTAGATGAGTGTCTAATCAGATTTCTGTAATAGACGCTGGCAGGAAACAGCGATGGGGAAAAGCGAATTACGTGGTTCTGGAAGAAGGCAGTCCTGGCTCCCTGTGGAGGAACACCAGAACCATCAGGCCACAGACAACATTACCCAGGACACCTGGAATTACCTCTGTCCCTGGGCCTCATTGACTCTAACTCACAGTTTCCACCTGATGGAAGAGACAGAATGGAATCATATAGACAGGAAGAGATTCCACCACAGCCCTGGAATCAAGGTGAGATGAATGAAAAGCTGTGGAGGCTGCAGTTAGGAATGAAAAACTAATACTTGAAACTCAAAAAAAAAAAAAAAAAATCTCAGAAAGAACTGCAAGAAGAATCCTGAACTGCAGAAATAAAATTCCACTGTTATATAAAAATGCTACTGAAATAAATTCTCAGAAAAGGCTAATAGGACATTCTTCATGCTACTGTGTCAATTTGATAAGTAGATTCTTTGTAAAGAACCATTATTTCTGGTGCCATACTAAGAGTATGTGCTGTGGAGTGGAGCCTGGGATATCCTCAGGATGACAAGGCATTTGAGAAGTAAACTCAGAGCAATACAGAACTGCCTATCAGTCAGAGCATCAGAGCATGGGGTACACAGGGCTTATTTCATTAGAAAAATCACAAGTGTGGCAAGAAAGTGGGACCCAGAAAAAGTGTATTATTAAGCAGGCCACTAACACTAACGTAGAGAATGGGAACATAATCTGACTGGCCACCCTCTGAGAAACACTACAGATATGCATGAAGACTGTTCTAATCCAAGGTGACTGGGCAGTGTGATTTCATTGCATAGCAAAAGTACAAGTGAGATCAGCTGCCCATTATCAATGAGAGAGGCAGTGATTTTTTTTTAAAATTAGGACTTTAGCTCAAGCTGCTGAATTCAGCTGTTTTCAAAGGAAAATGGTAAACGTGATAAAGGGAGCAAACTGCTGCCCAGTGGACAAAAAACTTCCCTTGATTTTCTGGGATGGGTTAAAATTCGATGATTATCCACTGGTCATGCACACAGTTTTAAAAGGTGTTTTCCAGGCCAGTGAGATGGCTTAGCAGGTTATGGTGCTTGCCACCAAGCCTGGGGACCAGAGCTTGGTCGTTGGGACCTGCATGGTATAAGGAGAAAACAGATTCTCCCAAGTTGTCCTCTGACTACCCCCCCAACACATACACACACACACACACACACACACACACACACACACACACACACCATGGCATGTCCACTCCCCATCAACATTGCCACAGAAATCCAGGTAATCTTGTTTCTTTCATAATTTTTTTAATATTTGTTTATTTACTGAGTACACTGCCATTCTTTTCAGACACACCAGAAGAGGGCATCAGACGCCATTACAGATGGCCGTGAGCCACCATGTGGTTGCTGGGAATTGAACTCAGGTCCCCTGGAAGAACAGTCAGTGCTCTTAACTGCTGAGCCATGTTTCTTTGAAAATTAAGAGAAAGTTTCCTTTTTGTGTACAACCATTCTGGCATTGAGGTTTGGAGATTAACAGAATGTCAACTGAACCTAGGCACTACTATATGAATGTTCTGGCTCCATGGTCTGGTCTGGGTCTTATGAGAAGGTTAAGAGATTACAGATGCCTGAGCTGTGAATACTAAATCCAATGGACAATGAGCCAAGTTATTTGTATGTTATGGTCTAGGAAATAAATTTGATATAATTTATTCCATCTGTAATGCTGACTAGAATCTGACCCAAGGGTTAAGACAGCAAAAAGTACAGACACAGAGAGACAGTGAGCCTTGTATCTTAGTGTCTTAGGCTTAAGTAAAAAGTAGGTGTTCTTAGCAAAATGAAGGTGCCCTGAAGTCTCTGAAAAGTAGCCTAGGCAACTGATCTATTGCACACATCAGGAGCTAATGAGAAATTAGTCAGGTATGGTCCAGCTGTATGACCTCCGTAGTCTGGAGCTTATAGGCTAACAGAGATCTAATGAGAGTGGAAGGCTTATTTATTTTGTTTTGTTTTGTTTTGTTTTGTTTTTTCAACATCAGGCTAGAGATTTATTATGAAGTGAGCATGATTCTGCTAATACCTGGGTTGATTCTGGGCACTTACCAGGGACATTTTATGAGACAGGCTCTTTCTTGGTAATAATGTCCCCTTGACTTTTAAAAAGAATATCGCTTATCTGCTTATTTACTGACAGTTTCATACATGTATGCAATATATCCTGATCAAACCCAACATAGCCCCTCCTCTTTCCTGTCTGAGCCTGCTCAGTACTGCCTTCTCCCATCTTCATGTCTTCTTAGCCCACTGAGTCCACCTCATGCCACCTTGAGTGAACATGGGTGTGAGACCATCCAGGGGAACATTGGCAATCTACCAGCAGACATATGGTAAAGAAAAGTGACTCCTCCTCCCCAAGCAGCTGATGGCTACTCAGCCAGGGGTGCCCCTCATGATCATCCCTCTCACAATGCTAGAATTTTAACTGCCTTGATCATGCATGGTAATAACAGTCTTCGTGAGCCCATGGGTCATGTCCAGCCATACCATGTCCAGAAGACAGCATCTCATAGTGCTCCCCTGCCCCATCCACCAGCTCTTATGATCTTTCCATTTCCTCTCCAAAGATGTTCACTGAGTCTTGGGGATGTTGATTCATGAGTTCATTTCCTGCTAACCACTCGACAATCACTTATTCTCAGCTCTTTGACTAGTTATGAGACTCCATATGGACTGCTGTCAACTGTGAAAAGAACCTTTTCTGACCAAGGATAAGAGCAGCACTAACCTATGGCTATAAACATAAATATTTAAAAGGCAGTTTGGCAACATGTCCATGTAGCAAAGCAGCAGTAGTAGGTTATACCCTAGGGCCTATGGCCTTATGGTATTTGTACAGTTTATGGTACCAAGCATGAGTTTTCTCCCATGGAGGAAGTCGCAGATCAGAAAGCCATTAGTTAACCCTCATAACAGTTATGCCACTGTTACTCCAACTGGCACATCTTGTCTAGCAGGTTAGTGTGGTAACATGTAGGGACTGTCATAAGGCCGTTGTTTCTTTCCCAACAGTCTTTGTAGCACCTTCTGGCACTATGAAAACTAGCCAAGAAAAATAAAATTTCCAGATCATTTCCAGCTTAATTACTCTATGTCCTACAACCAAAGTGAGTTGTGCACTCAGTAATGAGGTCTTAGCATCTAGGTTTTGATGAGCAACCAAGAGCAATGGCAAAAGCTTTTGTTTGGGAAGGAAGGGACTGGAGCATTCATGACTAATAGGGAGTTATCTCCTGTCAGGCACAGATAGGTTAATAACCTTTGTCTTCTGTGGAAAGCATTGCCTACCTCTCTTCATACTTTGCCTCTCTCCTCTCCTGTGCCCTCAACAGACATTCCAAGTGAAATGCACAAATCTAAAGAGTTAAAATTAGGATTCACATACAAGTAAGAACATATGGCATTGGTCCTTCCAAGTCTGAATTAAACTTTACTTTCGTTTGTCATTTGGGTAGACCCATTAGCATGGTCTAATCATCAGGAACTTCTAGTCTACAAACATACTGGCCTTATAGTCAAAGGCATAGAAAGCATGCATTTTGGGGCTCATAGATTTTGGACCTGGAGTTTATTTGCTTTCTTGTGGTCAGTCTTAGAAGTAAGCAGCTGCAGTATTTATCAACTCCAATGTTTCTCTTAGTGCAAATGACTCCTGGGGCATGAACCCTGAAGCATCTCCATGCTATCCTGTGCATGGACCAGAAGATGAGGATACCATCAGCATATAATTGATGTGGACCCTCAGCCAGGGAAAGAGCTGGAGGAAGATGACATTGTCTGTGCCAGAGTGACTGGAAGACCCAGGACATCCATACTTAGGGAAGGAGACATGGTCTTGGGCAAACAAAATCAAGGCATGTTTTCATTTGGTCATTTAAGGAAAAGGTTTTTAGCAGATTAGCAATCCTGGGGCTCTTTTGTGTTCCCGGTGCCCTTTCTAAAAGAGAACATTTCACCAACATACTTGAAAAACCTAAAAAGTAAATTGTCACTTTTCACTCAAAGAAAGTATAAAGAGAAAGACCTAAACCTTTCTACAATTAACACCTTATTCCTCCTGTCCCTCAGTGTAACTTTGCTCCCAGATACTTTTCTGACTGTGTTTCTTCTAATACAGCAAAGTTTTGAACATTCTACTAAATATGTCCTCATCTAAAGCTGATTTATGTCTGTACTGTGATTCAGCCAAAGTCTTCAAGTTGTAAAGTCACATATATACTTGCAAATTTTTTGCATAATTATAAAAACTTGGCTCTAGAATGTTGTCACTGGCCAACAGCAGACAAATGACATGCAGGGTACCTCAGATGGGAGGAAGGTGCATAAGCAGAGAGAACACATGACATGCCAGAACATGTTAGCTAGTACCACCTAATATGAGTGGAGGGCCCAGACCATGGAAGTTCAGGTTGCAGAGAGGAGGATACAGACCAAGCCTCAGAAGGTTCTCAATGTCAGGATTGTATGAACCTGTCATCATGTCAGGGTTCACATGAAGAGGCAAAAGCTGTTTGAGGATGAGAATAAAGAAAGAGATGGGAGAAAGAGAGCATAAAGCTGAAGGCAAGATGATGCCTGTAAAGTTGTTTACCAATGTAAGTGTGAGTTTTTCATACCTTACAAATATCTCATGACTTATAATTAAGTGCATACAGTTGCACAGGTTTTGTGAAAAAGAGACCCATTGAGAGAGTAAATGGAAGAGATAGGACCTTTTTTCCTTCATCTACCAGCTAAAGCACCTTTTTCTAATTCCAGAAAAGAAAATAAACGTGCTAGGTGAAGCCCTGTTTGGAATTAATGCAGAAAGGAAAACTATATGCCCGGAAAGAAGAGTGTGGCTAAGAAGATACTGGTGAAACAGAAAGAATCTGCACCAAGAAGACATTTACATTGGCATTACCAACACTTAGCCCACAGTGATGTGAGGAAAAAAGTAAGTTTGAATGTAAAAACATGGACTGGCACAGCTATCATCCATGTGTTAATAAGCCCCACTTCATTTTTTAAAGTACTATAATGGATTCACATGTTTTACAATATCTTGTTTTATAGATAGAGAGATATAAATATAGATATGTAATTTGTATAACTTTGTATATAAGAGCTTTGTTTTGGGGTATAAGAAAAACAGAAATGACCAAAAAGCCAAGTAGAGAAAGATTTAGTCCTTCTAGGGCGATTTAGAAAGCTCAGAAGTTTCTAGTGCCTTGACTAATTGGTAAAACTGTCACAGAACAACTGGACAGTATTAGGAAAAGTCCTCTGTTGTCCTTCTTCTCATCTTTTCACTTACCATTTCTCTTACAATTGAAGAAGTGTGCATATATACACACACATATACACACACATATACACACACATATACACACATGCATACACACATGCACATGTGCACACACACAGCTGCAAATACCCCCCCAGCACTGTTTGTAATACTGTTTTCAGTTGTGACCTTTTCCAAATAGCTTACTTAAAAATAAAATCAGAAAGAAATCTGAAGGAACCTCCTCCATCCCTTTCTCCTTTAAATTGTCCAGGAGCTAACTCTTCAATATTTATGACTGCTCTCTGAAAATGCATGATTGTTCTACTGGAAAATAAGATTGCCTTGAGCAGAGTTGCAGGAAATGTGATTTGAAAATCCAAGTCAATGATGGATTTTCAACTCGAATAGGTAATGTTGTAAATGAAACCCAAGTTAGTAAGAACAGCAAATGAATGATATAGCTAGACTAAGAAGCCAAGGAGGTGAGCCAGGGGCTCTGGCAAGAGTTACAGCTACAGCTTGTGCCATGACCAAGAAACAAATTAAAACCTAAACAAAAGCAAAGAGTTCATTTCTGGATTGTTTCTTAAGATCCTCAGGATCTGAAGTATTTAGTGTTGCTGAGGGTTTGAATAATTTCTAAAGAAATACAAAGTGTTAACAGTGGCTAGAACATCAGCTTAAATATCTATGAACCCAGTTGTCAGCTTTGCCAATGAACAGAGCATGTTGCTGGTATTTCTGAGATGCCAAACGTCTTACCTAAAAACTGGTTCCGATGCAGTCTAGCTGACAGGATCCCTGAGCATACCTAGCACAGACCCACTTAAACGGTGCATTGTTAACCCTTCATGTTCTTCGCCTCCTTCGCTTTATCCCTAGGCATATGGAAACTGTTGGAGAGAGAAGAGTCGGTGCTGATGGACTGCTGATGGGGCAAATACAAAATTATCCTTCAGAAAGCAGCTTTATCAGGAGACAGGGGATCTTGACCATGGGAGGTCTTAGTAGGCCCGGAAGTGGAAGAGCATTACAAAGAGACAGCATGTTTGGATCATGCTTACCCAGATGTGGTGGTGCATGCCTTTAAGCTTAGCATGTGGGAGGCAGGGCCAGACCAACCTCTATGCATTCCTAGCGAGCCTGGGCTACTGGGCTACACAGTGCGACACTAGTTTTGTTTTGTGTGGGGGAAAAAAAAAGCACAAAGTAAAAGTAAGAAATAGCTGTCACGGACAGGATGATGGGTAGAAAATCTTTTGGTGGGAAAAAAAAACCCTAAACAAAAGGAAATATCTGGCTTCTATATCCTTTTGAGATGTAGTAGGAAGTTTCATGTCATGATTTAGTCTAGGACAGCCTACATAACAAGAGCATGGAGAAGCCAGATATTGGTTATAGGTTGTAAAAAACTCCAGCAAAGATGGATTCTTAACGCTCTGCCAGAGAGAGAGAGAGAGAAAGAGAGAGAGAGAGAGAGAGAGAGAGAGAGAGAGAGGTAGGGAGAGAGAGAGGGAGAGAGAGAGAGAACTGACCAACTTGGAGTAGTGTCTTAACATGAGAGTCCCAGGAGCTAACAACAGTCTTAGTGACTTACACAGCACCTGAAATGTAGACACACTGAAGGTTCCTCAGAAGTAATGTGTATTGGTATTTATCTGCTCCTGAGACAAAACGCCAAGATAAAAGCAACTTACAGAAGAAAGGGTTTACTTGGGCTTATGGTTCCAGAGGGATAAAAGTTCTCTATACAGAGTGGAGACAGCAGGCAGGAAACACAGTGTCTTGGGGCAGGAAGTTGAGAGCCATAAAGCCCGCCCCCAATGACGTACTTCCTCCAACAAGGCCATAATTCCTAAATTTACACCAATGAGGGATGACGTATTCGGACGTCTAAGTCCGTGGGAGACGTTCTCATTTAAGCCACCACATCACTGGTAAGTTTAGCAGTACTGTTGTAACACTCTGCTAACACCTGATATGTGTCAGCACACAGGGTCCCATGTGGCAGTCTTGTAGACACAGTTTTACAGTGTTGTATACACAGATTCTAAGGCTAGATTTGAGTCTGACATTTAACTTGGCAGCCTCTTGTTGACTGCTCTGTTTCAGTTTTCCTAGATACAAAATGACAAATAACAAAAACATTTTTTTGCAGTTACAGGAGCTAAATAATTCAATCCGTGGAAGGAAATAGTGTTATAGCCACGACTTTCACTGACAGTTGGAACATTACATCAAAATTTCAACCCTAGCTTGAATGTGGTTACAAACACACACACACACACACACACACACACACACAGAGGAAGCAGGTAGATCTCTGTGAGTTCAGGGCCAGCCTAGCCTACATGATAATTTTCAGGACAGCTCGGGCTATGCATAAAGAGACCCTGTCTCAAAGAAAAAATAAAGAAAATAAAATCAACCATGGGAGAGAGTGTTTCTGTTGTCGATGAATCTTGCTCAAATCACCCCTGCAGTGGAGGCGCATTTCTGGCTACCTGCCCCAATGTTCTGGGTTCCTGAATGAAACACACACACACATACACACACACACACACACACACACACACACACCACACACACACAGTCTTATATTTTAGTATGTCTTAAATATCTCAATGGTTGGGCCACTCCCGAACCTCCACATGGCGAACACCTCCCCTCTGATATTCCTGAGTTATTATTTACTAAAATCTATATTATATCATTGTTACCCTAGACCCAGTTGGGGGCCACTTTGCTTTGCTTTACTTTGTCAGGATAGGCCGTTCCCAATTATACCCTTGTAGTGGTTACTACAAGATGCTGAAGGCAGGAGGAAGTGTTCTTGCTGCTGCATGTTTTCTTGCTCTCTGGGTCAAAAGTACTTTCTGTGGCATCCTCAAAACAAGACTTGCTTTGTCCTCTCAGTGTTACCTGAAGTTTTAGGATAAAGGTCTGAGCTCTGGGATTCTTGGCAAGGTAGACTCAGCTACATACCTTCAATATATATATATATATATATATATATATACCAGTGAGAATAATAGTGAAAAGTAGAAAAAGAAAATCTGGCCATGTTAAAAAAGAGACAACCAAAGGAGCCTACTGACCCCCAGTCTATCTGGGGACCTAAGATGAGGCTTAGTTTTGAAAGAAGAACGTAAAGCCAAACAGAATTGGCCATGGGAGAGCCGCTCATTGTCAAATTGTCACTGTGTTCCATCTTTCTTGCTAAGTGGTCAGATATGTTGAGAAATTTCTTCCTGGGGAGGGGGCAAATTCCTCTGTTGGCAAGCACTTGTCTCCCAGCTTGGTATTCTAGGAAAATGTCAATTTGGGGGTGCCCATTGTTTCCATGGTCTGGTAGCATAAAGAGTGGGAGCAAGTGTCTCTTTCTTTGGACTGTCTCCCATCCTGACTGAGCAGATACCACATCAGCACCCATAATGTCACTGTCACCTTTCCCTGGACATCTACATGCAGCTCCACAGGCTCTCTCTTCTTCACATTTAACCAGTGACTCTCAGTTCATCCAGTGGCAGAGGTGAGGCTACTTCCTACAGTTACTATCATCTCTGTGATAGAAGTGTGGCTACTCCCTGCAGTTACTATCATCCCTGTGATGGGGGTGTGGCTACTTCCTGCAGTCATTATCTCTGTGATAGGGTTATGGCTACTTCCTGCAGCTATCATCTCTATGATAGAGACGTGGCTACTCCCTGCAATTACTATCATCTCTGTGATAGGGGTATGGCTACTTCCTGCAGTTACTATCTCTGTCATATTCTCCCATTCTCCTGCTGCTTTCTCCTCTTCCAATTCCTTGAGGTGCATGGCATTTTCTCTCTTTTTTAAGTAGCTCATGATTTTCTGCCTTTTTCTCTAATACCTACTATCTCATCTAACGAACTGTGTAAATAGAAACAACAGTGTGAAGTACAATTCATTTGCTATCATTCTCCATAACCTATCAACTATACCATCTTTTTTCTACGTGAATGCACAAGCAACCTGCAAAACAGTCAATTTCCTAATAATGTTCCATATAGACTGACCATTTTGAAAAGCTTTGACAGTATCTTGTTTCTTTTGTTTTGTTTTGTTTTGTGAAAGAAATGTTTATTGTCTTTATGTTTGGGACCAAATTAAATACTGGCAAAAGAGATGGCTATAAGCATAATATGAAATAATGTCCTTGCTCTCATAGCACTGTGGAAGAATGGGGGCAAACCAGTGTATACAAATTAATAAGGAAAATATATGAAAACATAGTATGAATAGAGTTAGTGATACAATCATAAATAATTTAGAGATGAGAAACAGAAGAGGGGCCAAAGACCAAAGTATCCAGGGAGAATTTCACACAAAAACATGAATACCTTTTAGAAGACTTGAATGTAGGAAAAAGGAAGAGACTGAGACCTTCTAGACTTCCACTCAAGAAAACAGCCTAAACAAACCAACAAAAATAGCATATTAGTCTTCAGTATGCATACCCATGGATTCCAGCTAATGTGAGCTCACCACTGTGCAGATGCTCCTGGGTCTGCTACTAAGGAGAGTCTAGATCACAGTGAATTTATAAATAGGCAAACCAACTGGAATCCCATATGCTACTTACAGAGACCCTCTGACTATCAAGTCAAGGGTCACTGAACTGTAGTAAGTTAGAAGCATAGCAGATATGTTCTTACTAACAGCTGGGGATTTGATATTTGAGATCAATAGCTGAGAAATTCTTTTGATTGGCTTAGAGGTTTACCCAAAAAGCCTCCAACCCTCTGAAATCATCCACATGTCAATTCCAATCCAAACACACTGCTAGGGAGAGAAACCTTCTAGAATTAACCATAGAGTTGAATAGAGTCAAATCTGTGTAAAGCATGGTGGACACTCATAAGTATGAAAATGGACACTAAGCAATTTTCTGCATCTAGAAACCTGTTACAGCTCAATACCATTCATGGATTGTAGATGCCTTTTGGAAAATTATCTAAGGGACCAAGTAGATTACTGGACAACTTTCACTAAGAACTTTTGTAAGTCAGTAAATGCAAGTGGGGACAGAATTTCCTCCAATTCCAAGTGAGATAATAATCAACCATAGAATTAAATCCTGGCCTTCCCATAAAAGCAACTACCCTCGTCCCTACCTCCAATTTACAATAATGTAATCCACATGGAAGAAGTCAGCATGTGTCTGAGAACCAAATCCTACACTGTCTTTCCCAGCACAAAAAGCCAATTGTTCCTCTCCAGTGTCTGTCAGGATCACATTACTGCTCTGAAGTATTAAAAAGGGTCCTGAGCTCAGGCCTCCTGCTGAAAAGTTAAGTTGTCAGTTGTTAGGCAGAAAATCAATCAGAAATGCATTTGAAACAAACAGCGTGTGTCTGGACTGACACCGAGCTTGGGGGAAAAAAAATCAACCTAGAGACAGAAGAATACTAATGACTGCAGATACCCACACCAATTTAGACAAGGTGGATCGATTTATTTAGACACATCTACTAAATGAAAGTATGCTGGTGCTGCATCTCAGATTTACATGCAATTACCGACAAAACACGAATGTTTTCCAAAGTATTATGGTACCCTATCCTGTGTTATAATCCAGGATCTCCAAAACTATTATGGATTAGTTTATGTGTCTCACATTCCTACCCCAAGGCCTTGCCATAGGTACACAGACACACAGACACATAGATTCCACAGTCTGGATAATTTATCATGCGTTTATAACAGATACTTAGGAGCAGGTTTTTTGGTTTGTTTTTGGGTTTTTTTTTTGTTTTGTTTTGTTTTGTTTTTTTGCTAAATGGCACTCACCCTTCACTTGAGACTGGAAATGGAACTCAGAGTGACAGCCTGGTGTCTCTGCCTGCACTTTGCGCCTGCCTTAGATGAGATTCTCCTTGCAGGCATGTTAATGGCTCATGGAGTGTCTGTCCACCTGACATTTCATGCCATTCAAAGCTGATCAGTAAATCATGGCCCTAAACCTGCAGTTGCCTTGGATTTGAGGAACAGCTAGTCCCCCTCCCCTTTTAAAGGTAATTATCCCTCAAAGTGAGTCTGTAGCACAAGATAGGAGAACTTCTCATGCAAAAGAGACTTCATCAGACCTCCTTGTAAAACAGGAGGCAATGAGAGAACAGCATATGCCCTGACCAGGACAGCTTAGTCTTACATACTTCTTGTTCTCCTGCCTCAGATCTTCCTCTACTGAAACCTAAAATGTGTCACTACCCCAAAATGGACTTGGGTCACTAGAGCCATAATCTGTTCTTTCTAATGTAACCGTTTCGATTAAATCTCTTTTCTCTGATTTTTACCATTGCTTGGCTCTTTCACTGGCTTTTGCCCTAAAGCTGCGGTTGAAAATTCAACAAGGGAAGCCAAGACAAAGGCTGCATCAGAGGTCTCCGCCACCCCATCAAGCTGACCCTAAGAGAACAGGAAAAATGGAATAGTCTCAAACAGCTTTTGTAATCACCCAAGAGTTTTTTGTTTTTTGTTTTTTTTTTTTCAATTTAAATACATCCTTAATTATTTAAAATAATGCGCCTTTATTTATTTTTTTATTATTAACTTTTTTTTAAAAGGTTAATCAAAGACTTAAAAGTTTGGTAATGCTCAATAACAAGATGCCCATACAATCAGAAGTGTAACTTAATACTCAACCTAGCTATACCAACTATCTTTGACTGGCGGAGACACTCGAACATTTGCCCCCATGTTTCCCTCTCCCTCTCCTCTCTCTCCTAGTTCCTCCTCTCCTTCTCCTCCTCTTCCTCTCCTTACTCCTCCCACCTTAGATCCTCCTACATATCACTCTTCCTGTTAAAATAAAACTTTTCTCTCAAAATACAATTAGAGCATAACTATACCAATTTGTATCAGTAAGGTACAAGATAGACCTAATACTCAGTCCATCATTTTGTTGACTAAAGGAGGTTTTTTTTTTTTTATTTAAAAAATATTTATCTAATGTATAGGAAAGATCTGTCTACATGAATGTCTTAGAACTACATGCATGCAATGCTCATGGAGGGACTATGGTTACAGATAAGGTTTGTGAGCTGCCTTGTAGGGGCTGGGAATCAAACTCAGGACATCTCAAGAACAGTCAGTCCTCTTAGCAGCTGAACCATCTCTCCAGCCTCTGAGTTTACTTTTTTTTTTTTCATTGAAATTAGCTTTTTATTTTTTTTAAATATGAATTGTTCTGATCATGGTGTCCACTCCCCCCAACTCCTCCAGGATCTCCCCAACTACCTACTCACTCAAATCCACACTTTTTCTTTCTCTTTTGTTGTGCCAGGGAATGTTTGTGAACCCAAAAGACCACCAAATAGCCCCTTTTCTGATGCAATCATATTAGGGTCTCTTTATTAGAAGCTTGAGCTTGGGCTCCCTGTCGGCCCTGATATAGCAGGGTAGGAAGGTGGAGCCCCAAGCCCAGTTTCAAGCAAGCATTTATAGAGGCAAGAATCGGGTATCTAGCCTGGTATACATCTGACTTGGGGGCCATTATGGTCTTTAACATAATTGACTAGTGCTGGGAGCCAAACCACAAACCTAACTTATGTTTTCCTCCTCAATGGTGATTGTTAGGAAGCGAACTGTCAGGGGTGGGCTTGTAACCTGGAGGTGTAGATTTGCTGAGGAATAACCTGGAAACTGGTGCTAGACACAGGTCTTGTTGGAGGGTAGCCTGGAAACTGGTGCTAGGTACTGGCCTGTTAGTTAACATGAGTTTAACCTAAAGTTCGGTTCTCTAAGATGGAGTCTAAAAACAAAAGATCTGGTCTCCATCTTACAAGAATATAAAATTAAATTAAGTTGATAAAATAACCAGACTCAGACAAAACAATCAGAAAGGAGTCAAAGAAAATGTACAAGAGGTAAACACACAGACTTGCACACAGAAATTCCATTAAAGACACATAATCAGAAATCATAACATGAAAGCAAAAGGCTAGTAAAGAAAAAAAAAGTGTCCAGACAAAGCATTATGAGACTCCTCCCCCTGAAAACTCCAAAACTGTCATTGAGTTTGTTTTGTGTTGGCCATCTCTTGCTGGGCATAGGGCCTTCCCTGAAGTGTGGTTTGTATAGACAGCAAGAGTCCACTGAAAAAACTAATTTTCACTTTGTGGGTGGTTATCAGTTAGAGATAGCTTCTGGGCTCACTCTTATTCCAAGGATATTTTTCTTTTGTTTTCATGTTGGCCTGTGTTAGCTGCTTTCTACCACTAGTTAGTAGGGTAGAAAAACAAATGTTCAGACTCAGTGGGCCCTGAGTTCTGACCTTTGTTAAGTTTTCTGTGACTGGTACAATCTGGACCTCACTGTCTATTTCCAGGTCAGTTTAGAGTCTCTTTGAGCTGTTTAGGTTCTTTTTGCACTAATTTGAGTTTCTTGTATTTGCTTGACAGGAAGTCTGAGTTCCTTGTCTTTGGGGCCCTTTTGAGTCATAAAGCATTCTGTAGAACTATTTGTTTATCTGCTGGTGTGCAGGAAATGTGAGTTCTGTAAATTTGTGTTAGTGATTAGCAAAGAATGGGTGTAAAGTACCCAGAGAGAAAGAGGGTGTTGGTGGGAAAAAGCCCATTGTACTTTCTGTAACCGTTGGAAATAGTAAGCGTGTTATCTGGGTGCACATTGCAGAGATTCTGTCTTGACTGATAGTTATAAACCTTCAACTAAAGCGGGACAAAGGACTGATTGCTCTAACAACACGCTCTAGATTCGTGTATTAACCATCGCTGTATGTGTCATTCCATGTATTATTATTCTATTGGCCTGTGTCTGTGCAGATCAGGACGGAAACTGTCTATTGGCTATGTTAACAGTCCTGTTAGAGAATTGAACTCTGGACTCTGAAGAGACAAACCTTCCCTCTGACTTATTCTGGATGACATATGTGACTAAAGTCTTAGCAGGAATATTGAGGGGACTCTGCCTCCCAATGTAAAATGGTCTCAGGGAAACACTGGAAAAATATATCCCCTTCCATTGGAAGATCTCTCACAATTCATTCAGGAGTTGTACTGATAGATTGATGACTATGAAACTTCATCTACCTCACACTCTTTAGTGTTGGGCCATCCTGAGATATGTAAGAGGGGATATCTGGCCCACTGGTGACACTCTAGGAAAAATTTTTCATTAAGTAATACCCACTAATAGCCCAAAAGGCTTCGCTAGCACTGACTCTAGCTTCAGCCACCAAGATGAGTCTAATGAAGAATATGCTTGTAAATGCCCATGTAAGACACATAGATAGCAATTTTACTATACACACCGTGGCTCCAGCTCAGTGGATCTTAACCTGTGGGTCTCGACCCCTTGTGTAGGAGGGTATGGATCAACCTTCACAGGGGTACCTAAGAACATCAGAAAATACTAACCTTGGCATTACAATTCATACCACTAGCCAAATTATGATTATGAAGTAGCAATGAAAATAATTTTATTGTTGGGAGTCACCACAACATGAGGAACTACAGTTAAGGGTGGCAGCCTTACAAAGGTTGAGAACCACTGTTCTAGCTGAGGGAGTGGGAAGCAGGCAAAATATCCTAAACCACACTCTCAGGCTTCAATCCTTAAATCCTGTGTTATTTTCTCAGAGTTGTTTCTGAAGGGATGACACAGTCAGTTAGAATCTAGTGTCAATGTCTAGAAGTGAAAACCTTGAAGGCAATATTTGTTTTGAGCACTTTTATGTGCTCATTGCTCTATATGTTCCTGTAACCCTCCAAACAAGAGGTAGAGGCTCTTATTCTCATTTTATAGACAGGGAAACTGGGGCCTAGGGAGTATGTCATTATTCAAGGTCACATGGCTGTTCGGAGTAGGAACTAGAAACTCTGATGAAGCCAAATTTACATCATAGATCTTACAGGCTGTTTAACCTTAATAGCGAAATATTCTTGGTCTATTTTAGGCCCAATAATAGACATTTACCTTAACTTTTGTATCCAATCTAATATTCTCCTGACTACTATGTAAATGAGTTGCTAAGCTTAGTAGACTCTGAGCCTCCACCAACCCAAAGCTAAGATTGTTATAATATTTGAAGTCATTCACAATGTTTCCCCAATTTCCTGTAATGCACCTACCATACACCTGCTCCTATGTTTAGACTTGATTTATGACTTCCTTTGTCTGTGACTATGTTAGGTGTTTAGATAGTTGAAAGATCAAAGGGCATTGGGGCTGAACTCCTTCCTCATACTCAACAGCCTGCAAAATAAAGGACTAAAACAGCAAGACTTTAATTACTGATCAGAAGAATGGGACCTCAGTCATATCTCTGGTCTAGAAGGTGTGAAATCCTGAGGTGCCTGCACAATAGCTATTGGATAACTATCTAAAGTGGTTCCAGAGGCCTTGTGAGACCACTGTGTAACTAGGAACTCTCTAATGAAGAACAAAGACACAGGAATGTCTCTGTAGGAGACATTCTTTCCTCCTATAGAGTCAATTCAATCAGGCCTGCAGTCACCTAGACAGGACAAAGTTCCTCAGGAAAACTTGCTTGTTTTAGAGAAACTTCACAATATAACATAAAACCTGCCCAAAATGTAGATCTGAACAGTGGCTTCTTGGGGCCAGTGTCCACTCTCATACCCCAAGCTCATGGTCTACTTTATTTTGCAGATAAACTTATCTTTTTTTTTTTTTTTTTTTGAAATTATTTCTCTGTGTAGCCCTGGCTCTCCTGGAACTCACTCTGTAGACCAGGCTGGCCTCGAACTCAGAAATCTGCCTGCCTCTGCCTCCCTAGTGCTGGGATTAAAGGCATGTGCCACTACTGCCCGGCAAACTTATCTTCTATACCAAACATTTGTCTGATTTTTTTTTATTCAAACTTTACTAGATTGTTTTATTTTATTTTGTATGTATTTGTTTTGATGTTTTACCTACATGGATGCATGTGCACCACCTACATACACATAGTTCCTGCAGAAGCCAGAAGAAGGAATAGGATCCACTGGAACCCTGTTATAGATGGTTATGAGCCACCATGTAGATGCTGGGAATAGAATACGGGCTCTCAAAAGAGCAACAAGTGCTCTTAACTGCTGAGCCATCTCTCCAACCTCTCTGAATTATTTTGACAGAGTTTACAAGTACCAGCAAGAGATGTGTCACAAGCACCATGTGACAAGTTAATATTACTTTCTCCATGATAGAACATGTCATTCATGGTAACATGATCTGTGTTTTTCAGGCCACAATCTCTCACAGCTCAAAAGAAGCTATTTTCTTATTTACTTTAAAGCAGAATCATCGCATATGTCACAATGGAATGAATAAGAAGTCAAAATCAAACTGAATGACTTAAGAGGCCCACCCTTATGGATTCTCCTATGTAACTATATCTCTGAACACAGTCTCTTGGCAGACCATCCTAACCATGAATTCCCATCTTAATCCTAAGCCAACTGCTCCCCAGGGTGTCTAGGCCAGTGGTTTCAAGGAAATCAAAGTGTCACACACAGAAACTCAGTGAGTGGGAACCATGACATCTCACATTTATTGTTTAAGTGTCTGGATCAGCTGGTTTGATCAACAATCTCAGTTAGAAAATCTGAACCTCATAAGACAGTCACTGAGCTAATACCAACTTCCTCTATAGAATGAGTCTGTCTTCATTCCTCACTACCTTCCTATCATGGTGCCATGCTTTGGTCTGCTCCTCCGGAGCTTATGAAACACCAGAGTGTTTCTTTGAACAAACATTTCCTTCCCGCTAAGCTAATATAACTACCTGGACTAATGGTTTAAATGCTACAATTAAATTTTCCAAATGCTGTAGTCATTTATTCATATTAAATTATAGCCATGGAGCCAATCATGTGTTAGGGGATCCACATGGGGTCCTAATCCTCCCAGCAGAACTCTTTCTTACTAATGTATTCTTGGGGAGAGAATAATCATTGCCTTTCCTAGACAGACAATGAGCCCACTGAGAGTTCCAAACTTGTCACCACACAGAAACTCCTGGCTGAAATCAGTGGGTCAAAAACCAAAATAAAAAGAAATGAATGTGGGGCAGGGACCTGTAGGGAGGGTGGGAAATAACAGGATAAGAGAGAGAGAAGAGAGAGAGGAGGGAAAACTAAGTAGAATGTTCTATGTACATGCATGAAATTGCTAAAGAACAAGCCTTAAAGGATATATGCCTGACTATGGATAGAAGAGGATAGCAGTTTAACAGATACAACATGAAGACATAGAAGGTTACATAAGCAAAGGTTCCTAGCACCTTGCCAACGGTCTACACAGACTGAGCATATACATGTAGGAAATGGGGGAAGCATCTGGTTAGACCGGTTAGTCTGAACCCTGTGAACTCTGGTGTAATATACTTTGCTGCAGGTCACTCAGTTCATGAGACTGTTATTTCTTCCCCTGTCCCCCCTCCTCCCCAGGCTCCCCACTCCCACACTCTCAGCTAACTCATGTTTCAGGTCTTATTGTGGCCTGGGCTTTACCTGTGACAAGCAAGTATCCTAACTTTGAACTCCATATGAGCAAGTACACTCACATGCACATACACACACAGATTCACACATATACATATAATTAGATGTAAAACATCTTTATGGTGTTAATACAAGGCAAGGTCTCTTCCTAATAAAATGTCATGGAGATAACACAACATGCTAGTTATACATAGATGCATCTGCCCAAATGCCTAGATTCAAATCCCAGTTCAACTGTGCACTGTGTATGTGACCCTGAGCAAATATTAACCCTCTGCCTTGTTAAAAGGTAGAAATACTGTCTAAAAGGTAGAAATACTACAAGTATCTAATCCATAGTTGGAAAGAGAATTAATTGAGTTCATGGAGAACTCTAACACAATTTCTAAAGTATATTAAATCTTTGCTGTTTATACTAACTAGTCCAAGGCCGTTGTCCTTGATTTCACAAAATGTCTCACCTGTACTAGGACAGCCCCATATCAGGCAGTCAAACTTATCTGCTATTTCCCACCCCCACTCTTCCTCTGAACCACACCCAGCACTTACACCATGACTGCCAATTTTCACCCAGCCCCACAAGTATGCCGCCTAGCAATTTCTCTCAGAAAATGCAGCTTTCCTCAAGACGGGTGGCTGTGAATTTCTAGAAGTTACTTTCACAATGGATACCACTTCTCAGACAAACTCAAGTCAATTCTGTCTCTAAGAGCTTTTGACATATATGCCCTGTACGTTATCCTGGAGCCCTCTTCTCTCTCCCATCGCAATGGCTCATGCCTCACCAACCATGCAGCACAGCATTCAGCAGTCTTGAGAAGGCACAAGGACTTTCTTTGGTGTATTTTGTCTTTTTCTGTTAAGTTTCAAACCTGGGACAAGTGACTGAGGTGCTTATTTAACAAAGAGAAGCAGATCTGACCTCCAGGTTCTCTCAGCATCCCTCAGTCCCTATCTGTTACAGGGTAGGGCTGGCATATGCCACCCTCTACCCTTAACTCTCCAGCCCAGGGCTTGGCTGTCCTTGCCCCGCCCCCAGGCTCTTCCCTATATTATGCAGACTTTTTTGTTATCTGCTTTTTTTATCCTTTAACCTGTGGCCTCCTGGTTGCTGTACTCGGTTGCTAGCTCTCCTTCCCACCCCCAACATGGTACAGGGTCATGACCACTTTGGACTCCCCCAGATGTGTCTGCCTCTGCCTATGCTCTCTCACATATCTGTAATAAGCTTTCTCCTTCACCGTACCTAGGAGTCATGTCCTCTCCTCTCCTCTCCTCTCCTCTCCTCTCCTCTCCTCTCCTCTCCTCTCCTCTCCTCTCCTCTCTTCTCCTTTCCTTTCCTTTCCTTTTTATTTTTTTTTCATTCAGTTTCCATCTCCAAGTCCTCATAGTAGCAGACACTACTGCTGCCTGTCTCCTGGGACCATCCTTTCTTTCTTGCATTGAACTGGAATTTTAGAGGGGCACGTCCCCACTAAATAAAGACTCTACTTCCCAGTCTTCCAGTAGCCATGTGACTACTAAGTTCTAGCCAATGGGACATGATCACAGGATCTGTGTTCCACTTAATTTAAGATGTGTCTTTAAAGCAAGAACTTGATCTCCTCTGACCTGTTGTTTAAATGTGGAGGTGAGACAGTTTGGGTCACAGGGTTGAGAGCAGTCTACAGACAGAAGTAGCACAAAGAGCCTGGGTCTTTGAAGACCCCTTGTGCCAGCCCTGGCTCCTCCTACGCTGTTGCAGTTCTGTCTCTTTTACACTCCACTGAAACCTCCTATTTGATATGTTTAAGCAGTTTCAGTATATTTTTAAAGAAATTGAGTTCTGTTCTCAATATTGTTTTAACTTCATGTAAGCGTTCTTGCAAATTCTTTATTCTGATCTCCTGTTTCTTCCCTTTTTAAAAAGGCATGTAGGTTTGACCAAAAGGTTATTTATGTAGTTGTTACTTCTTCTAGACAGTGTGTGTGTGTGTGTGTGTGTGTGTGTGTGTGTGTGTGTGTGCAAGTGCTTGCATGCATGTGTGCATATATATGTGCATGCATGTGTGCATATATGTGTGCATGCATGTGCATATGTGCCAATGTGTGTACAAGTGCATGCATGTGTGTGAATATCTGTGTGCATGCACATGTGTGTGCCAGTCTATGTGTGTGCAAGTGTGTGCATGTGTGTGTGCATATGCGTGTGCATATGTGGGTGTGTGTACCAGTTTGTGGAGGTTCAAGTGCACATGTAGTGTGTATGTGTGTGTGTGTGTGTGTGTGTGTGTGTGTGTGTGTGTGTGTGTTCATCACTATGACAAAATGCCTGGCAGAAGCGACTTAAAGGAGGAAGGGTTCATTTGGGCTCCTGGTTTCCAACAAGGGCTTTCAGTCACTCATGGTGTGGAAGATGTGATAGTGTCTTTTTGAGTAGAAGAATGATGCAAATGGAAAGCAAAGAAAAGTAGATGGGAGCCAGGTGTGTGTGTGTGTGTGTGTGTGTGTGTCTGTAAAACCTTCAAGGTCTACCCCTAGGAACCTACTTCTACTATATAATCTCCAGTCGCCAAAGATCTCTCAACCCTGCAATACAGCACCATCAGCCAGAAACCAAGTATTCAGATACATGAGCCTGTGAGGAACATTTTACATTCAAGCCATGACACTGTAAAAAAAATAATTTTTCTTCAGATACTGTATATTAATCTTGTACTTACATGGTATCCATTTTGTTGATTTCCATATGGCTTGTCTGTTCTGGAATTCCATATTTCCATGTAATAATGATCTAAACTATTTCTATTTTATACTCTCAGTTTTCTTTATTCTAAACTGTATGAATACTTGCAGACAAAACCTAAACTCAGAATAGTAAAGATATATTCACATAGATTTGCTTGTATTAATAACTTGTTCTAGCAAAAGAAATTTTCACCTTAGCATTTAATATGCAATATGTGTCATTAAATACATATTGTTTATATGTATTTAATTAATAATATGTATTTAATTATTATTAGTAGCTCATTATTGTCATGTTTTGTCTATAACTTCACTTTCCTTTTCAAGGATAAAGTTCTTAAAACACAGCTGATATTTGTTGTAGGTGCTAATATGTTTTTTCTTGTTACTGCCTTTTGAATTGCTGCTTTGTTTCAGGGGCTTGCTCTTAATTAATACTGCACTCATTGAAAGTCGCTGAGTCAAATTTTCCTTAGCTTTTAATTTCAACTTGTAACTATTATTGCATGTATAAACACTATCAGATTTTAACAGTTACATTCAAGAACCCAGACCAAGTATTTCATTACTGTTTTCATTTGTTTTGGTTGGGTTTGGCTTTTGTGACAGGGTCGCATGAAACTCACGCTAGCCTCAAACTTGCTAGTAGCTAAGGCTGACCTTAGACTCCCCAACCCCCTGCTTCTCGAGTGCTGGGATTATAGACTTATGCCTCCACATGCAGACTGATTAATGTTTTAAATATAATATTTTCTTAATCCTTTGAGAATTTCACACACATATATAATGTACTTTGATGATAGTCAGCCCTCCACTCCTCCCTTAACTCCTCCAAGATTCCACACCCACCCACTCCCAACTTCAGATCCCCACCTTTTAAAAAAAAGGAAGCCACTGAGTCCAATTTGCTAGCCATGTACCCACGGGCATAGGGACATCCAGTGTAGTTGGGCTGACCTGCAAGAAACCATATCCTTAGTGAAGACTAAAGACTGACCCCTCTCTCCCAGGAAACATCACCTGTCAATATCACCTCAGCTAAAGGTGAAGACTCATGAGCACCCCTTCCGCACTGAACTGTTACTGGGCTGAATCTTGTGCATGTCCTGTGCTGACAACCATAGCAACTACTGAGTTCATGTGTGAGTAGTCCTGTCACATCTAAAAGACACTCTTTCACCCCAGTCCTCCCCAGATGCTGGTTCTTGCGATCTTTCTCCACCCTCTTCTGAGGTGTTCCCTGAAGCTTGAGGTGGAAAGGTACAATGCAAATGTCCCATTTGTAGCTGAGCTCTCCACAGACACTTATTTTCTACATCTTGACTAGTTATAAGCTTTGATGTTAACTATCATCCACTGCACAGAGAAACTTCTCTGGTGTGGTCTGAGAACTGCGCTAACCTCTAGATAAAGAGATGTGAATTTAGAAGGCAGTCTGATGCTATGTCCAGTTAGCAAACTCATGGGAGTAGTAGTAGGTTCATACCTGGAGCATATAAGATCCCGGCCATGGGTTCCTGGCTAGATTTGCAATACCAGACATAGGCTTCCTCTTGTACAGCAAGCCTTAAATCTAATCAGACAATTATTTATTATACCACCACCACCCCCTTAATATCCATGTGCCCATGGGCATATCTTGTCACACTGAACATTATTGTAGGTCATAGAATTCACAGATGGGTAAACAGCCTGCATGGTATCTTCTAAAGCTAGCCAACAAAGAAGAAGATTTCTGGACAGTATCAGCTTGATTTCTCTGCCTGTATACAACACTATACCCTGTCTTCAATAATAGGGTCAGACCATAAAGTTCTGGTAGAAAACCAGGAGCAATGACAACAGCCTCATTGTAGGGAGCTTCAGGACACTCTGACGAAATTAATTACTCAAGGAATGGTAGCCCACACTTAGCACTGGATCTTTATTTAGCACTCAATTCCTTCTGGAAGAAACATCCCCTGTGTAGGATGACTTTAATTAAATTTTTTTATATGGTGAGTGTGTGTGGGAAAAATCCTCAGGGGACCGGCGGCTGGACCACAGGGACATCCTCCACGCCAGCTACATGGTGGGCCCCAAGATACACCAGGGAGTCTGTGGGTTTCCAAGTTTATTGTCCATGGCGAATGTAGATGGTGTGCGCACCCCCAGTTAAGCCAGAGTGGGCCTGGCTTAAATACGGAGGGGGAAGAGAGGAGGATCTGGGAGGGAGTAACTTAATTAGCTATGCCCTCTGGCCTTTAGATAACTCATTAATATGGAAATCTCTCGAGGCTGAGGCCTGTAGCCACGCCCTCTACCTGTGTCCTATGTGACTGAACAGTGCAGGTTAAATGGAGATTAGATTGCATGTCAGGACCCTGGGTTCTGGGGGCATGGCCGAACACCTGCTGTTTCTCCCTTGGAGTCTTGGGGTTCCAGGTCCATGCCCACCCAAGAACCAAGATACCCTTCCACGGCCCGACAGATGTGTGTGTGTAGCTTATAAAATAGTAAGATCCCATAAAATACATACTAATTCAGTTTTGATATGTTCATTTTATTTGGTTTCCTTTATAAACTTAAGATCCTTTAATTTTTTACTACGTATACATAGTTGATGTAATTGCTTTTTAAAAAGCACTTTTTGAATGCTACTATAAAGATTTTTTTCTTAAGCACTTAAATGTTTAACTAAATTCAACATATTAAAATATAACAAATACTAGGGCTGGAGAGGTGGCCCAATGGTTAAGAGTGCATTACTGCTCTTGCAGAGGACCTGAACTCAGTTCCCAGCACCCATGTTAGGCAGCTGACAATCATCTGTAACTCCAGCTCCAGGAGATTCAATACCTCCAGCCTCTAGAGCACTTACACTGACTTGTGTGCACTTACCTACACATCCACACACATAATTTAATTTTAAAAATCCTAAACCATTTTCAAAAATAAAAAGTAAATGCTAGGCTCTCCTAAAATCAATATTTATAAATATAGTAAAATATACATTAAAGCTTAAAATCATAAGTCAAATCAGTTGCTGATTTACATAATTAAAATTCAGATCCCAAGACTAGTGGGTCTTTAAATCCAAATGTGTACCTGTTACACTAAATAAACAGAAAAAAATGTTACTATTTTAGATTGTCATTGTTGCTAAGATCTATCTATGTTTCCCCTTAATGAAAGATATTTTGTGTTCTTTAATAAAGAAGCTGAAGCTTGCCATCCCTAGTTAGTTCCACAGTGACAAGCTTGGCATAGTAAGGCAGTTTATTAAGCAGTGGCTGTGACTAGGACTGTTCTCAGATCACAGCAGACACGATGAACCACACAGCAGCACTCTGCATTGGGACCTCCAAGTCCTTGGTGCCCGATAGGCTGGTTTTAGGGCTGCCTCTATTCAAGACTCATGTCTTCTTCTTCTTCTTCAATCTGATTTGGGTCTACAGTATCCACAGCAAGCCTGAGGCACCACTTGATTGGATTTAACTAATGCAGTTACTGCCTGATTCTATTCTGAACAGTCTTTATGTTCTGGTTGTAGGCTCCCACTACAAATGTTATAGATATTTTAATGACATTTGATTGAATTTTCCATATTTCTCATCTTTGACTCTCCAGTCCCCAGACAACATCTTAATAATAACAGCAAGGATGTAGACCATCTGCTCATTATTATCGGTCTCTCTTGGGATACATATTTGCCTTTCAATTCTTTTCATCCTTCAATTTTCACCCATATTCGTATTGCTAAACCTAATATTGTTGTTAGTAAACTTTATCCTATCCCTCAAACACTTGATTTTTTTTTCATTATAAATACAGTATGACCTTTCCTAGGCTCAAAAGCTTGACCTCTGTCCCCAGATTTTCCTGCAAACTTCAGTCAGTTATGACATTAACTGAGAGCTGACACACTATTAAAATTGTCTTCCTAGAGTCTTTATAGGATAACTTTTAAAATTTGGAATTTCAGATTTCGAAAAAGTTGGGGAAAGTGCCAATAATTTCCAAGCACAGCACTAAGATTCCTCAAGCCTTATCATTTATCATATTGCCTTTATTGTGTGCAGATGTATAAACTGTTTCTGTGACCTTTGTACGCAGGTTTCAGACTATCCCTTTAGCTTTGCATTCTTCAGTTATCATGTCTAAAAACAAAACATATCAAAAGCAGGAATTTAATAAGATCAATGAAATTTTATTACAACCACCAGTGCCAGTGTGACTTTTTGTCTCTGACTTAGAGTGAGAACTAACCAAATATTTTTCTAGCAAAGAAGCAAAAACCTAGATTCAAGTTATTGGAACATTTATAAGCGAATTGATTAATGGTCTCACAACCATAATCTCTGAACTGTATGGTAACAATTAGCTCTCCTTCACACTAGGCTGTTTACTTACACACTCATTTCTTGGCTGTTCTGTTTTCTGAGACTGGACTTACTAGGAATGTCATTGATCTCATTGATTTACATACCAATGGCAAGACACACAGAAGTGGGTTCCCATCTTCTGACTACCCCCAGTGTGGAACATACAGCTCCCCCAATGCCTTGGAAATTTCAAACCCTCCTCTTGTGCATCCCTTCCCTTGTGAAGATTCCCTTTGCTTTCAAGCCTAGCAGTCTTAGAATGTCTTAGTTATTTTCACAGCGTTTTCTTCTTGGACTCTTTTAAAGACTGGACAGTTTGAAGAAACAAAGAAAAAGAACAAACATAATATCAACCCTCTCATTTCTCCTCATCTTGGAACCTAAAACCCAATCACATCCATTTAATTATTTCCTTAAGAATTAATACCTTATTTCCTCCGTGAGATTTGTGACTCTTACCACACACCTAAGCTCAGCCCAGCCAGTGTTCTGTGTGACTATCATCTACAGAAGCCTGCTGTGCAGGTGGCTCACTGCCCAGGCTGAAATGTCTACCATCCAGTCAAGACAGAAGGGAAGTGGGAATTAGAATGTATCCCTTCCTCTTCCCAGAACCATCTATCTTTCTGGTCCATAAAGGTACATGTCTACATCCTCTGTTCAAAGATAAGAAAAACCCTTGCCCTAGCCCTGCATAGCTGAAAGCTGAGAGCCGAATTCCTCTCTCCCACCACATCTGCCTCCTAACTGCACTGCCCTTTCGAGAATCAGTACAATAGACCTGCTAATTCCAAAGTGCAAATGTCTTCCCAGCATTATAACAGAACCTTATATTTGTGGTGAGTTCTCACTAGGGGATTTTTTTTAAATGTATGCCCTCTGGTTTTCTTTTCAGTTTTACTTTGTTGTTGAGGGCATGTTACTTGTTTAACTTTGCATGCACTATTGCACCTAGCCACACACCTGATTCTGACCTTGATTTTGTGTCCCTCCATACAGACACTGCTGGTCTAAGTGTAAACCTCACCCAAATGGGAATCTCATCTAGGCCTGAGGAATCTTACTGTTTGCATTTCACAGTGTGTTGAAAGGAGGGAGTTAAAAGGTTGAAACTTTGCAGAATAAGTATACTGGCATAAGTATAGACTTACTGTTTCTGTTTGATGGCATCATAGCTCCCGTCCCCGATCCTAAAAGCAAGGACTCCCATTTTTCCACTCTTCGAGATAAGGCAACACTCATTTCAAGGGTCTAAGCAAGAAGGGCTTGGGCAAGGCCACTAGTGAATTTGCATTTTTTTCACCACTCTTGTGCATACATCAGCCCTCTCCCCCTTCTATAAGTATAAAGTCTATTCAAAGTCCATTCCTCCAGCCAAGGGTCAGGGTCAGGTTACGACACAGATGGGATTTACCCAGAGAACAGAAGCTCTTGTCTGTCATTGATTCTCTCTCCCTTGCCATGATGTCCCTGAGGGAGGATTCTCTTCCAGGGCTTAAAAAAAATAATAATTAATTATAAGGCTCAAGCCAAGCTCCTTACCCTGGATATCTGGAACTGAGATAAACAGTATAAGGAAAGTGACCTTGGACTTTTCTTTATAACGTACTTGAAATAAGTTTTGTCCAGGGAAAGGCAGGGGCATGCACCCATCTTTGCTCATTCACAGCCCTAGCCTGTGGAACAATCAAAGACGAAGGACACAGAGTTACATCTTTGTGTCATACTTCATTCAGTTTCTCTGCTTTTAGGAGTTGACAGCAGCACAGAGTAGCACTCACTCTTAACCCTTTCTTCCCCAGCTATCCTCAAGACCAGGAAGAGAAGATTTATACCACTAACTGTGAAATCCAGAACATAAACATGGCTCATGAATAGACCAGGAATCAGACAATGAGATGTGAGTCTCCTAGGCAGAAGCAGAACATTTTACACTCCGTCCACACCATGAACTGTTTTCACCAAAATGTAACCCCCATTTCCCATCATACATTCTGCAGAATCTCAACCACATGATGCTTCAAGGACAGAGACCTGAAAGGGGAAAGTCTCTCCTTTTGCTGACATAGAGTTCTACCAACCAGAGAATATGCTGTAACAGGCCCTGCCATGTAGCAGGTGGAAGTCCTCAGGCATGTGTCACGGCACACACAAAATGCCTCATCTCCAAGTGCAAAGCTCTCCCACGGAATGCCAGGCACTTTTTCAATGTAAACAGATGTAAGAGAACATATTAGTCCTGATAAACACTAAGGAGAGTGGAAAGTGTGTGCAAAACTAATATTGTCTTTAAATGGAAACATACATCTCAATAAGAAACACTTTACTCTGCCTTCAAAAGGTCCTATTATTCTGTTCCTTGTCACTGTTATTAGAATATTTATTCTATTTTGTGCATACACTGTGCAGGTGCAGATGGAGGAGATAAGATGGTGCGTGATCCCTCAGAGCTGGAGTTAACAGGCATTTGCAGTACATTCTGCTTATTATACAAGTGCTGGGATCCAAACTCTGGTCCTTATGATTGTTTTGGATACCGGAACACTTCTCTGACCCTAACACACACATACATACATACATACATACATACATACGTGTGCGTGTGCGTGTGCGTGTGCGTGTGCGTGTGCGTGTGCGTGTGCGTGTGTGTGTGTTCGTGCACGTGCTTGCACACATGTGCACGCATGGGCATTGTCAGAGCCAATATGACCTGAACTCATGACCAGCCTCCTTTGTTTTGGGTACCTTCCCAATTACACACCTTGTTTTAATCCCCAAAAAAGGTCCACACGTGTTTCTAACCCTTTACCTAAGTCTGTTCCCTGCTGAAAAGAGAGAGAACCCATGCAGTCTTCTGGTTCTACAAGTCTGCTCTCCTCAAAAATTATCTCTCGCCCCTTCTCATTCTGGTCACAATCTCTGCCACCTGCTGTTCCCAGTGTCACAGTGGGTTCAGAAATCCCATAACATTCTACCTTCTGTGTGACATCTTGGGAGGGAGGGAGCTATGCAAATATGGTGCCTGTCTCGACATGGATCTTTATTTGAAGAGCAAGCGCTTTCCCTCTCCTTCCTTTATCACAGGTCTGGGCTGCTCCCCAACACTTTCTCCTCCACAGTAGTGTCAACCTAGAAGTATGTAATGAGAATGTCCACGTGCAAGGACTGGGCAGGATAACCTAGGAAATATTTCCACAAGTGTGCATAAAGAGGGGAGGGGCCATGTTACATATTTAATCAGAGCACATTTGATCCTATAAGCTTCAGTTGACCTCATTATTATGTTCTGTTTCACTAACTTTAAAGAAAACCAAAATTATGCACCTTTATCTTTATCTTTATACCATAAATAAAAGTTAACACAGCATTCTTTCCAAAATAGATAACAAGGTTCTGGGAGGAATTTCAATTCTGTGTGCTACATTGCTCCAATTATCTAGTAGCTCAGTACTCTCTTTAAAACATCATCTCTCCCGACAGAATGATTACACTGTTCCAGAATAAGTTGTGTTTTCCAAAAATTAATTATTAAAGGTCTAACATGAGAATTTCAAAATGTACTGTACTGTACTGGGACATGATTGTACTGGGACATGGAGCCTTCCAAGGGACTGTTGACATCCAATGAAGTCAAATGGGTGGGTCCTAGCCTAATTAATATACTAGCATCCTTATAAGAGAGAGAGAGAGAGAGAGAGACAGAGAGAGAGAGAGAGAGAGAGAAGTTAGGAAGCAGAATCATTGATGAAAGACCATGAAAGATGCAGGTAGAAGAGAACCATCTACAAATGAAGGAGAGAAACCTCAGAAGACACCACCCTAACAGAGCCTTGATCTTGGACATCTAGCCTAGGAAGTGGGAGGACAGACATTTCTCCTGTAAAGAACATTCAGTCGGAGACATTTCATTAAACAAACTAAGGCAGCCCCCTTAGGAAAATAATCTTTTCTATCTGCTCCTGCCATAGTCCACTACCTACCAGACCTTGGTTCCACAGAGAATTGTCTCTCAATAGGGGTCAGGAGAAAATAAACAAGATCTGTAGCAAGCAAAGAAGGTCACTTCTTCCCCAGTCACGGTTTCTCTTCCCACCCTCTGCACTAGTAGAGGGAAGCAGGACTTTAGTAAAACAGAATATCAGAACTACTTCACTGATATGAAACACATGAGGATCCTGGAGTAAGAGGAAGAGAAACAACCCAGGCAGCGGGGGTACACACAGGGAAACTCAAAGTGTTGGATCCAGTGAGTCACACTAATGGTGACAGTTGAAATCACTGTGCTTGTTTCTTTCTTTCATCTCTGTGATCTACTGCCTACATACAAGCTAAATATTCATCCCACCTGAGAAATATTGCTATACTTCACTAAAAAGACAAGAGCAATTAAACAATGCACTTAAAAGGGGTTCTTTGATTAGACTTACAAAGAATTTGTATTTAACTTTATTGGGTATGTATCCACATGAGGTCTTTGTTTGAGTTCTTAATTGAGCATTGAAGCTCAATTAAGGAACCCAGTTGTCTGACCAGAGGTTAGAGGTCAGAGGTGGATATGTCCTTAAGTAGTGAAATATGATCACCCCGTGTGCAGGAGTCCCCAAGGGAAAGTGACCTTCACTAACCATGAAGACAGTCTGGGTCATATTAAATAGCTCAGGGTTAGTTACGAGTTTACAACTGTCAAAATGCTTAACTCCTCAAAACGGCCAAAAAACATCAAAATATGATTTCACCAAATGCCTAAATTTATAAACACACATCAACTTGACTCATAATATAGAAAATACTACATTTTTGCAGCCTGACTTCAAGTAGGACCACCCAGACCCCTTCCTTTAACAAAGAGGCAGTGGGCAGTGAAGAAATGACTTGATTCCAAGCTTACCCATTCAGGTCCCACACTGATGCTCTCCACTCTAGCTGAGTTCTCAGAATGGCCTCCCCCACTGCTGTTCTCCACAGTACTAGGGTCAGGAGTCATCTACCCCAGGACAAATCAAAGACTGGTGATTCTTTCTTCCACATTATTGCTGTCCACATGGCTCAACCTCAGAGGGACACTGTCCCCTCTCCTCTTCTGGATCTGCCATGTGACCCCAGTTGTCCTCATTTATCGTTCTTCAGTCTTCAGTTTCCACCAGGGGGAGGGGAGAAAAACAGAATGGGGAGGTTGGGGAATGCATGTATGCTTTTCCCCAGTTTGCTCCCATCCTGCATTCAGCATAGTTTTACTCTTGAAAGATTCTCTGTCTGGAAGAGGCCTAGTGAGTCCTACTGTCCAAGAAGATGATGCCAAGCTTTGGTACGGTTAATAAAGACCTAGATCCACAAGCATGGGGACCTAAGCTTGATCCCTAGAACCCCATGAAATAGACAGTCATGTTGATGCGTATTTATAATCCAAGTGCTGACAAAAGAGAATAACCAGATCCTTGGGGCTCAACAGCCAGCCAGCCTTTACTGGAAGATCCAGACCAGTGAGAGATGCTATCTCAAACAAACAAGCAAGAAAAAGAAAAAAAAATCTGAGGTTGATCTCTCGCAACCTTCATACATGTGTATAAACATATATACATATGCACACACACACACACACACACACACACACACACACGCACACGCACACACACACACACAGAGGAAAAGGGAGCAGGAGAGGGAGAGAGAAAGAGAGAGGAGAAGAATGGAGATTAAATAAAAGTCTAAATAATTAACAGTAGGACATTCATCTAGGTGCACTCTTCAGCTACTACAATCTGTACTGCCAGACTTTGCACAAGAAGGACATCTAAAGATGACTCTAAAAAATTATCAGTCCTAAAGTAAAAGCTGTTCAGAAACTGGCATCCTCACCCAAGAGTTACCTACTCCTCTATTGTCTACTCAGCTACCCTAGACTTCTGATTCGTAGCAGGTCCCATTTCTCTTCTTGATATAAATATTCAATTTCTTGCTTTTCAATGTTCAGTCTTCAGTATACATAGACAGCCAAGGATTATCATACAACTGAGGGATGATTTTAATATTAAAGGAAGAGCTGCATAAATAGAAGTAGGATCTCAAAATAAGCTTTCTTTCGTGTGTGTGTGTGTGTGTGTGTGTGTGTGTTGTGTGTGTGTGCATGGTATGCTTAAAAGTTCTAATTCTAGGAAAATCCAGAAAGACCTGATTTTGCCAATTCTCCCTGCTGAGAGCAATGTGACACTTTCTTTTTACCCATCGGTTCTTGCCTTTTGACTACCTTTTCCATTGGAATCCTTAACATTTCAATCATATTCAAGCTCCTCCTGGGCTTTTCCAAAATCTCTGCCGCAACTGTCCGATTCTGATGCTTGTTCTGCCTCTTCAAGTTGTGCGTGTTTGGGACTAGAGGGTGAGTGTTTGTTACGTTGGGAGAATTTTTTATTGATTATTTTTCATTCATTTGTTTCTACCTTTTAGTATGAAATACTAAATTCATTTAATGAAATACTAAATTTAGTTTTACCTTTTAGTATAAAATTTTTTTGTTGGAAGCCAGACGTGTATTGGGTTAACGGAACTACAGAGTAAGCAGACCTTTAGTGTGACATTTTGCTTATCTGTCTAGGGGCTAAGTTATGTTTTCTGTTTGCAGTTGCTGTAGGTGGTAGAGGCTAAAGTTTCTTCTGGTCTTTTAGTACTCCTATTGCCTTTGGGTTTTCCTGGAGACTCTTTGTTAAATAAGGCCTGAGGTGTACAGCTGTAGTCCCTGTTTGTATAAATATTGTAAAGGGTTATTATAAAGGCTAGTGATATGGCAATAAGATGTAAGGGCAGGGTAATAATTCTCTAGTCCTATAGTTAGTCTGTATTTGATGAGCCTGTATCCATTGCTCTGGGATCTTTACACACATGTGCAAACACACACACACACACGCACACGCACACGCACACACACACGCACACGCACACACACACCCTTCAGGTGACACAGCAAGCTAGAGAGGGCAAGAACTGCCCCTCTTCCCCTTCCAGATGTTTCACTCCTGTGAAACCTGGTTTCATTAGACTTGGATAAAATAGCTTCATCAAAATACATTTTGTTACAAAGAATGGAACCTTCCAAATAAGTTTGAAAATGGCCTAGACACAAATTTGATGGTGATGTCATGCAAAGCCCTCCTTTTCTTCAAGTACAACAGAGGAAAGAGGGGCAGAAGTTAGGACATCTGAGCCATGCACTATACCTTTAAAAATGCCAGAGATGAGTGACAAAGACCTCTTAGGAAGCATTGTAAACCAAGTTACCCTTTTCTTAGAATCCCTAAAACAAAAACAAAAGGAAGCAGTAAGACACCCAAGCTTAGGGTGAAGACATCCCCACAAACTGATACTAGGGTTAAAAGAGCCTTTCAAACACCAAGTTAAAAGCAAGCATCAAACTGAGGTTCTGTGGTTTTTAAAACATTTCTTTCTGTTTCAGCCCTTACTTAATTTGTACCTGGGCTGCAACTGACCAGAAGAGGCACTTTCAGTCCCTTTAAAGAATTCTTACGGATTATCCCAAAATAGTGGCCATTTTGAGCTTTGGGGACATTAGGGACAGTTACGGTAAAAGATGGAGACTCTCAAATATATAAGGACTATCAAGGCAATCTGGAAACCATTTCCACAGTGGTCATCCAGGGGAGGAAAGTGGCTATTTCTAATTTTAAGTGAAATAACTGAGTAATTTTCTTTTACTTATGTTTTTAAACTGCTTCACTTGCACTGAAAGAAAAGAACTGAACAGACACATGGACAAAGGTGAAAAGGACATGGGCCTTCCATTGAAAACATGGCTGTACTTTCAAAGTCACACTGTGTGCATATGAACAACTTCAACTATTCATCAGTTGCTTATAAAATGAATATATTTTATGTGAGGATTACCATCGTCATTATTTTTATAACCAAATTCTTTTTAGGAAGCAAATTACTTCTTCACAAACTAGAGAAGAAGCTGAAGAGCAACCCCTTGGAGAAACCACTTAGAATTAAGTTAGGGACTTGGGAAAATCATGCCGACCAGAAGCCACCAATTCATTCATTTCCTTCTGTCTATCTGTCTGTCTTTCCTTTATTCTTCCACACTTCTTATATTTTAGTCTGTTCAAGATGAATACCATGCCCCCAAATGACTGGACAATCAAAAGCAATAGCAAATGATAATAACATTAAGTTGTAACTTTTTTTCAGGTTAAAATGTTTCAAAGAGGACTGGAGCAGACAGGCAGCTGATCTGCTCCCCTGTGGAAACTGTGCCTGGAGGCATCCTAGAGAGGCCACGGCCCACAGAGCTGCAGCTGCATCTGGAGGCAGCCTAGAGAGGCCACGGCCCTCAGAGCTGCAGACATCCTAGAGAGGCCACAGCCCTCAGAGCTGGGGACACCATATCCTGAGGCATCCTAGAGGAGTGACTACACTCAGAACAGCAAACACCTAACTGGTCTACTACCGTGGAGACACCATATCCTGAAATATCTTAGAGGAGCCACTGTACCCAGAACAGCTGGAGCTCAGGATCACAGAGTCATCCGGACCCGGAGGAGTTCTGTCACAACCAAGATAACTGGAAAGGCAGGCTCCAGTCAGAACCAGTGAGTGCAGGTAGCACTAGAGCTAACCAAATGGCAAAGGCAAGCGTAAGAATGTAACCAACAGAAACCAGCGTTTCTTGCCATCACCAGAACCCAGTTCTCCCACCATAGCAAGTCCTGAACACCACATCACACCAGAAAAGCAGGATTCAGAATTAAAATCACTTCCCATGGTGATGATAGAGGACTTTAGAAAGGACATAAACAACATTCTCAAAGAATTTGAGAACACAGGTAAAGAGGTAGAAGCCCTTAAAGAAATGCAAGAAAACACAACCAAACAGGTAAAGGAATTACACAAAACCATCCAGGATCTAAAAATGGAAGTAGAAACAATAAAGAAATCTCAAAGAGAGACTATCCTGGAGATAGAAAACCTAGGAAAGAGATCAGGAATCATAGACGTAAGCATCACCAACAGAATACAAGAGATAGAAGAGAGACTCTCATGTGCAGAAGATACCATGGAAAACATAGACACAACAGTCAAAGAAAATGTGAAATGCAAAAAGCTCATAACACAAAACATCTAGGAAATCCAGGACACAATGAGAAGACCAAACCTAAGGATAATAGGTATAGATGAGGGTGAAGACTCCCAACTTAAAGGGTCAATAAATATCTTCAACAAAATTATAAAGGAAAACTTTCCTAACCTAAAGAAAGAGATGTCCTTAAATATACAAGAAGCCTAAGAACCCCAAATAGACTAGACCAAAAAAAGAAATACCTCCTGTCACATAATAATCAAAACATCAAATATACAAAACAAAGAGAAGATGCTAAAAGCAGTAAGGGAAAAAGGCAAAGTAACATATAAAGGCAGACCTATAAGAATTACACCAGACTTCTTACCAGAGACTATAAAAGCCTAAAGATCCTGGACTGATATTATGCAGACCCTAAGAGATCACAAACTACTATACCAATACTACTATACCCAGCAAAACTCTCAATTACTATTGATGGAGAAACCAAGATATTCCATCACAAAACCAGATTTACACAATATCTTCCCACAAATCCAGCTCTTCAAAGGATAATGGATGGAAAACTCCAACACAAGGAGGGAAACTACAACCAAGAAAAAGCAAGAAAGTAGTCCTCCAACAACTCCAAAAGAAGATAGTTACACAAACATAATTCCACCTCTAATAACAAAAATAACAGGAAGCAACAATCATTTTTCTTTAATATCTATTAATATCAATGGACAGAATTCTCCAATAAAAAGACGTAGACTATCAGCCTGGATACATAAACAGGACCCAGAATTTTGCTGCATACAGGAAATGCACCTCTGTGACAAAGACAGACACTACCTCAGAGTAGAAGGATGGAAAACAATCTTCCAAGCAAATGGTCCCAAGAAACAAGCTGGAGAAGCCATTCTAATATCAAATAAAATTGATTATCAACCAGAAGTAATCAAAAAAGAAACGGAAGGGCACTACATACTCATCAAAGAAAAAATGCACCAAGAAGAACTCTCAGTTCTGAACATCTATGCCCCAAATGCAAGGGTACCCACATATATAAAAGAAACTTTACTAAAGTTCAAAGCATACATTGCATCTCACACAATAATAGTGGGGGATTTCAACACCCCACTCTCAGCAAGGGACAGATCATGGAAACAAAAACTAAACCGAGACACAATGAAACTAACAGAAGTTATGAACCAAATGGATTTAACTGATATCTATAGAACATTTCATCCTAAAACAAAAGAATATACCTTTTTCTCAGCACCTCATGGTACCTTCTCCAAAATAGACCATATAATTGGTCACAAAACAGGTCTCAACAGATATAAAAAGATCGAAATAATCCCATGCACACTATCAGACCACCATGGACTAAGGCTGGTCTTTAATAACAACAAGAACAACGGAAAACCCACATACACGTGGAAACTGAACGATGCTCTACTCAATGATGACTTGGTCAAGGAAGAAGTAAAGAAAGAAATTAAAGACTTTTTAGAATTTAATAAAAAGGAGGACACATCATACCAAATCTTGTGGGAGTCCATGAAAGCAGTACTAAGAGGAAAACTCATAGCTCTAAGTGCTTCCAAAAAAAAATAAAAAATCTGGAGAGAGCATACACTAACAACTTGACAGCACATCTGAAAGCTTTAGAACAAAAAGAAGCTAATATTCCCAAAGGGAGTAGATGGCAGGAAATAATCAAACTCAGAGCTGAAATCAACCAAGTAGAAACAGAAAGAACTATACAAAATATCAACAAAACCAAGAGCTGGTTCTTTGAAAAAATCAACAAGATAGACAAACTCTTAGCCAGACTAACCAAATGGTGCAGAGACAGTACTCAAATTAATAAAATCAGAACTGAAAAGGGAGATATAACAACAGAAACAGAGGAAATTAAAAAAATTGTCAGATCCTACTACAAAGGCCTATACTCAACAAAATTGGAAAATCTGGATGAAGTGGACAATTTTCTAGATAGATACCAGGTACCAAAGTTAAGCGAGGAGCAGATAAACCATCTAAACAGTCCCATAACCCCTAAAGAAATAGAAGCAGTCATTAAAAGTCTCCCCACCAAAAAAAGTCCGGGACCGGATGGTTTTAGTGCAGAATTCTATCAGACCTTCAAGGAAGACCTAATACCAATTCTATTCAAACTATTCCACACTCATACCTAAATCTCACAAAGACCCAACAAAGGAAGAGAACTACAGACCAATCTCGCTTATGAATATTGATGCAAAAATAAAATTCTCGAAAACCAAATCCAAGAACACATCAAAACAATCATCCATCATGATCAAGTAGGCTTTATCCCAGGAATGCAGGGATGGTTCAATATTTGGAAATCCATCAATGTAATCCATTACATAAATAAACTCAAAGAAAAAAACCACATGATCATCTCACTAGATGCCGAGAAAGCATTTGACAAAATTCAATATCTCTTCATGTTAAAAGTCTTGGAAAGATCAGGAATTCAAGGCACATACCTAAACATAGTAAAAGCAATATACAGCAAGCCAGTAGCCAACATCAAACTAAATGGAGAGAAACTTGAAGCAATCCCACTAAGATCAGGGACTAGACAAGGCTGCCCACTCTCACCCTATCTATTCAATATAGTACTGGAAGTCCTAGCCAGAGCAATTAGACAACAAAAGGAAATCAAAGGGATACAAATAGGAAAAGAAGAAGTCAAAATTTCACTATTTGCAGATGGTATGATAATATACTTAAGTGACCCTAAAATTTCCACCAGAGAACTCCTAAACCTGATAAACAACTTCAGCAAAGTGGCTGGATACAAAAATCAACTCAAACAAATCAGTAGCCTTCCTCTACTCAACAGATAAACAGGCAGAAAAAGAAATTAGGGAAGTGACACCCTTCACAATAGCCACAAATAATATAAAATATCTTGGAGTGAATCTAACCAAGCAAGTGAAAGATCTATATGACAAGAACTTCAAGTCTCTGAAGAAAGAAATTGAAGAAGATCTCAGAAGATGGAAAGATCTCCCATGCTCCTGGATTGGCAGGATCAATTTAGTAAAAATGGCCATCTTACCAAAAGCAATCTACAGGTTCAATGCAATCCCCATCAAAATTCCAAATCAATTCTTTATAGAGATAGAAAGAGCAATTTGCAAATTCATTTGGAATAACAAAAAACCCAGGATAATGAGAACCATTCTCAACAATAAAAGAACTTCTGGGGGAATCACTATCCCTGACCTCAAACTGTATTACAGAGCAGTAGTGATAAAAACTGCATGGTATTGGTACAGAGACAGGCAGGAAGACCAATGGAATAGGACTGAAGATCCAGAAATGAACCCACACACCTATGATCACTTGTTCTTTGACAAAGGAGCTAAAACCATCCTGTGGGAAAAGGACAGCATTTTTAACAAATGATGTTGGATCAACTGGAAGTCAGCATGTAGAATGCAAATCAATCCATTCTTATCCCCTTGTACAAAGCTCAAGACCAAGTGGATAAAGGACCTTCACATAAAACCAGATACACTGAAACTAATAGAAGAGAAGGTGGGGAATACCCTTGAATACCTAGTTGAAATTAAAAGCTAAGGAAAAAGTTCCTGAACAGAACACCAATGGCTTATGCTCTAAGATCAAGAATTGACAAATGGAACCTCATAAAACTGCAAAGCTTCTGTCAGGCAAAAGACACTGTGAATAAGACAAAACAGCAACCAACAGATTGGGAAAAGATCATTACCAATCCTAGATCCAATAGAAGGCTAATATTCAATATATACAAAGAACTCAAGAAATTAGACTCCAGACAACCAATTAACCCTATTAAAAATGGAGTACAGAGCTAAACAAAGAATTCTCAACTAAGGAAATTCGAAGGGCCGAGAAGCACCTTAAGAAATGCTCAACATCCTTAGTCGTTAGGGAAATGCAAATAAAAACAACCCTGAGATACCACCTCACACCAGT
>JANHMN010000007.1:534379-539742 GCA_030674055.1 Rhabdomys pumilio | reverse complement strand
GACAGACACTACCTCAGAGTAAAAGGATGGAAAACAATCTTCCAAGCAAATGGTCCCAAGAAACAAGCTGGAGAAGCCATTCTAATATCAAATAAAATTGATTATCAACCAGAAGTAATCAAAAAAGAAACAGAAGGGCACTACATACTCATCAAAGAAAAAATGCACCAAGAAGAACTCTCAGTTCTGAACATCTATGCCCCAAATGCAAGGGTACCCACATATAAAAAAGAAACTTTACTAAAGTTCAAAGCATACATTGCATCTCATACAATAATAGTGGGGGATTTCAACACCCCACTCTCAGCAAGGGACAGATCATGGAAACAAAAACTAAACCGAGACACAATGAAACTAACAGAAGTTATGAACCAAATGGATTTAACTGATATCTATAGAACATTTCATCCTAAAACAAAAGAATATACCTTTTTCTCAGCACCTCATGGTACCTTCTCCAAAATAGACCATATAATTGGTCACAAAACAGGTCTCAACAGATATAAAAAGATCGAAATAATCCCATGCACACTATCAGACCACCATGGACTAAGGCTGGTCTTTAATAACAACAAGAACAACGGAAAACCCACATACACGTGGAAACTGAACGATGCTCTACTCAATGATGACTTGGTCAAGGAAGAAGTAAAGAAAGAAATTAAAGACTTTTTAGAATTTAATAAAAAGGAGGACACATCATACCAAATCTTGTGGGAGTCCATGAAAGCAGTACTAAGAGGAAAACTCATAGCTCTAAGTGCTTCCAAAAAAAAAATAAAAAATCTGGAGAGAGCATACACTAACAACTTGACAGCACATCTGAAAGCTTTAGAACAAAAAGAAGCTAATATTCCCAAAGGGAGTAGATGGCAGGAAATAATCAAACTCAGAGCTGAAATCAACCAAGTAGAAACAGAAAGAACTATACAAAATATCAACAAAACCAAGAGCTGGTTCTTTGAAAAAATCAAACAAGATAGACAAACTCTTAGCCAGACTAACCAAATGGTGCAGAGACAGTACTCAAATTAATAAAATCAGAACTGAAAAGGGAGATATAACAACAGAAACAGAGGAAATTAAAAAAATTGTCAGATCCTACTACAAAGGCCTATACTCAACAAAATTGGAAAATCTGGATGAAGTGGACAATTTTCTAGATAGATACCAGGTACCAAAGTTAAGCGAGGAGCAGATAAACCATCTAAACAGTCCCATAACCCCTAAAGAAATAGAAGCAGTCATTAAAAGTCTCCCCACCAAAAAAAGTCCGGGACCGGATGGTTTTAGTGCAGAATTCTATCAGACCTTCAAGGAAGACCTAATACCAATTCTATTCAAACTATTCCACACTCATACCTAAATCTCACAAAGACCCAACAAAGGAAGAGAACTACAGACCAATCTCGCTTATGAATATTGATGCAAAAATAATAAAATTCTTGAAAACCAAATCCAAGAACACATCAAAACAATCATCCATCATGATCAAGTAGGCTTTATCCCAGGAATGCAGGGATGGTTCAATATTTGGAAATCCATCAATGTAATTCATTACATAAATAAACTCAAAGAAAAAAACCACATGATCATCTCACTAGACGCCGAGAAAGCATTTGACAAAATTCAATATCTCTTCATGTTAAAAGTCTTGGAAAGATCAGGAATTCAAGGCACATACCTAAACATAGTAAAAGCAATATACAGCAAGCCAGTAGCCAACATCAAACTAAATGGAGAGAAACTTGAAGCAATCCCACTAAGATCAGGGACTAGACAAGGTTGCCCACTCTCACCCTATCTATTCAATATAGTACTGGAAGTCCTAGCCAGAGCAATTAGACAACAAAAGGAAATCAAAGGGATACAAATAGGAAAAGAAGAAGTCAAAATTTCACTATTTGCAGATGGTATGATAATATACTTAAGTGACCCTAAAATTTCCACCAGAGAACTCCTAAACCTGATAAACAACTTCAGCAAAGTGGCTGGATACAAAAATCAACTCAAACAAATCAGTAGCCTTCCTCTACTCAACAGATAAACAGGCAGAAAAAGAAATTAGGGAAGTGACACCCTTCACAATAGCCACAAATAATATAAAATATCTTGGAGTGAATCTAACCAAGCAAGTGAAAGATCTATATGACAAGAACTTCAAGTCTCTGAAGAAAGAAATTGAAGAAGATCTCAGAAGATGGAAAGATCTCCCATGCTCCTGGATTGGCAGGATCAATTTAGTAAAAATGGCCATCTTACCAAAAGCAATCTACAGGTTCAATGCAATCCCCATCAAAATTCCAAATCAATTCTTTATAGAGATAGAAAGAGCAATTTGCAAATTCATTTGGAATAACAAAAAACCCAGGATAATGAGAACCATTCTCAACAATAAAAGAACTTCTGGGGGAATCACTATCCCTGACCTCAAACTGTATTACAGAGCAGTAGTGATAAAAACTGCATGGTATTGGTACAGAGACAGGCAGGAAGACCAATGGAATAGAACTGAAGATCCAGAAATGAACCCACACACCTATGATCACTTGTTCTTTGACAAAGGAGCTAAAACCATCCTGTGGGAAAAGGACAGCATTTTTAACAAATGATGTTGGATCAACTGGAAGTCAGCATGTAGAATGCAAATCAATCCATTCTTATCCCCTTGTACAAAGCTCAAGACCAAGTGGATAAAGGACCTTCACATAAAACCAGATACACTGAAACTAATAGAAGAGAAGGTGGGGAATACCCTTGAATACCTAGTTGAAATTAAAAGCTAAGGAAAAAGTTCCTGAACAGAACACCAATGGCTTATGCTCTAAGATCAAGAATTGACAAATGGAACCTCATAAAACTGCAAAGCTTCTGTCAGGCAAAAGACACTGTGAATAAGACAAAACAGCAACCAACAGATTGGGAAAAGATTATTACCAATCCTAGATCCAATAGAAGGCTAATATTCAATATATACAAAGAACTCAAGAAATTAGACTCCAGACAACCAATTAACCCTATTAAAAATGGAGTACAGAGCTAAACAAAGAATTCTCAACTAAGGAAATTCGAAGGGCCGAGAAGCACCTTAAGAAATGCTCAACATCCTTAGTCGTTAGGGAAATGCAAATAAAAACAACCCTGAGATACCACCTCACACCAGTCAGAATGGCTAAGATCAAAAATTCAAGTGATGGTAGATGCTGGCGAGGATGTGGAGAAAGAGGAACACTCCTCCATTGTTGGTGGGAATGTAAGCTGGTACAACCACTCTGGAAATCAGTCTGGCGGTTCCTCAGAAAATTGGACATAGCACTACCTGAGGACCCAGCTATACCATTCCTGGGCATATACCCAGAAGATGCTCCAACATATAACAAGGACATATGTTCCACTATGTTCATAGCAGCCTTATTCATAATAACCAGAAGCTGGAAAGAACTCAGATGTCCTTCAACAGAGGAATGGATACAAAAAATGTGGTATATTTACACAATGGAGTACTACTTAGCTATTAAAAATAATGAATTCAAGAAATTCTTAGGTAAATGGATGGAACTAGAAAATATCATCCTGAGTGAGGTAACCCAATCACAAAAGAATGCATATGGTATTTACTCACTGATAAGCGGATATTAGCCCAAAAGCTTGAAATAGCCAAGATTCAACTAACTGACCACATGAAGCTCATGAAGAAGGAAGACCATGTGTGGATGCCTCGGTCCTTCTTGGAAGGAGTGACAGAATGCTCAAGAGAGCAAATAAGGTGACAAAGTGTGGGACAGAAGGTCAAGGAGGGGTCATCGGGAGACCACTCTACCTTGATATCTGTCCCATGTACAGTCACCAAAGATAGGCGCCTATATGGATGTCAGGAAGTGCATGCTAAAAGGAGCCTGATACAGCTGTCTCCTCGAAGGTCTGCCAGAGACTGACATATCCAGAGGCGGATGCTCGCAGCTACCCATTGACCTGATCAAGGGTTTCCAATGAAGAAGTTAGAGAACTGATGGACCTGAAAGAGTTGGTGGCCTCAAGAGGAGAGCAACAGTGCCAGCCAACAAGAGCTCCCCAGGGTCTAAACCACCAGCCTGGGAGCACAAAGGGAGGCACCCGTGACTTCAGCTGATACTTAGGGGAGGATGGCCTTGTTGGGCATGGGTGGGAGAGGAGATCCTTGGTCCCATAAAGGCTGAACACTGAGCAGGGAGGAATTAGAGGATGGGGAGGGGGAGGGGGTAGGTGGGGGCACACCCTTGTGGAGGCAGGAGGGGGAATGGGATAGGGGGGTTCCTGGGTGGTGGAGGGAATGAGGTGAGGGGATAAAATCTGAAATGTATTTTATAAAATAAAAAAAAAAATTTAAAAATGTTTCAAAGAGTCAAACTCAATTTACCAACAAAGAAAGCAGCTTTGTCCCCATGTAACTCCACCATGCTGTTGTCCCCTCTGTTGAAATTAAATAGGCTCTCAATTTTACTTTTGTGGTTGACACATACAGATTACACAAGTGAGGGGTGCTGAGAGATGTTTCCATGCAGGTGTACCGTACACACAGCATGGCACAATGTCAGCCTCCTCTGGCATAGTCACCGCTGGTAATACTGCAAACCGTTTCTCCTAGCTTGTGTTGATAGTACACTATCTTTTTCTCTAGTCACCTCCCTGCACAATAGAAGAGCAAACTTATTTCTCTTGGCACTTAATCCCCATTTTCCAAACTTTCCCCATGTCTCCTCTGCTTTCCCCTCAACCAGTGTCAGGATTTAAAATTTTTAAAATGCATTACAGGTATTTGTTGTTTGTCAGTTAGTTAGTTTGTTTGTTTGTTTGTTTTTTAAGGCTCAGAGTGTAGCACGAACACACACACACACACACACACACACACACACACACACACACATGCTTAGCAAATCAACCCTATCCTTTTACAGAGCTTGTCCTATAGCTGTAGACATGGAAACACAGGGATGGTGTTCTAATTCCGCCATTCTGAAAGGCAACAATAAGCAGTGAGCAATCATTTCTATAGTTTCATCTAGCAGATACTTTAGTCTGCCTTATTCTCAGGCATCTGGATTTTTGGGATAGTTCTTTTGCTGATGATCCCTGAGGCCTAGGACAGAAGCAGTTGCCCAAGATACTGAGACAGATAACCAGGAGAGAGTGAGGGGCGGAGGGAGAGATTCAAAACCTGGCTGACAATGATTGAGCATTACCATACTTATAAAGCCTTTGATTAACATTTTAAAAAGTTGTATAAAAGCAAAATGGAAAAGGGGGCATGGGATAGGCGTTTTCTAGGGAGGGGAAATGGGAAAAGGAGATGGCATCTGAAATGTAAATAAAATATCCAATAAAAA
>JANHMN010000007.1:514379-529379 GCA_030674055.1 Rhabdomys pumilio | reverse complement strand
ATGTGTGAGCACTTTGCGTCAGCCCTTTATAAGACATTTCAAGAATGACTTGTAGGACACAAGTTTGTCTTTGTTCAAAGAAGAATGTGGACAGTAGCCCAGCACCTCCCTCCTACAGCTACATGATCCTGCTATGGTTGTCTGTGCAATCAACAAACAGGGCTAATGGATTTGAGAGATATGTTGATAGGTGTCCCCGTACCTATTCTGTTATCGGTGCCAATCACATAAGCAGTTCTTTTACAGTTGCCTAGTTTATGCATATTACTTTACTCAGAGTCACTGTGCTGTTGTCTGAGAGAGACTCAAGCTAGTGAACAGGAAGTTATCATTAATCCACAAGGCTGTCAACATTTTACAAAAACACCTGGTTGTCTCTGCAGGCTCAAATTCTTGATGTGTGTATAACAAAAGGCTTACGATTAATGATGTTATGGCCTCTGTTCAAAGCAGAATATAATTAAGAATGAGAATATTTTTGGATGTGTTTTCTAGAAGGAACTTTTATCTAAGATTCATGTGAATACTTCAAAAATCTTTCATCTTTAAATATTGGAAATTACAGACAAGCTACAACAAATGTCTTCATTCTTGTTTTATTTAAATGTTCAGCCTGATACACTCATAACTACAACACATTATCTTTTGAAAGGATTCCTACAGAGTCCGTATGTTTAAACGACTTATGTAAACAGAATGTGTTTTAGACGCCTTCTCTTTCTCTAAGAATATATCTTCTTTGGATTGTTTGTTATGACTTTATGGAAGAGTGTTCATGAATATCCTTTAAGGTGATTGTGGGATCTGTCACCCCTACTCAATTTAGAGAGACCTGAGTTAATACTCTGCCTTTAACTTATTCTCCTAAGATATGAGGAAATCTCAAATGAAACACTCATGATCTCAATGGAGTTATACATAACTTAAATACAATTTATAAAAATTATTCGCTTAAAGGCAAGAGTTTTAGCAGGTAATTTACAAAAAAAAGAATGATGGTAAGTTCTTGAGTTGACTCATCTTACTGCATTAACATCATAATAATAAAGTTATTGTGGGGATTTATGTCCTTAAATATCTATTAGTACAAAATACATAATTACTCTTCCTAAAAGTATGGAGATAGGACAGTCTTTCTTGTCATTTGTTTTTGTGGTACCGAGGGTGTCGATTAGAGCCTGAGACAAATTACACAAGCATTGCATCATTGAGCTGCATCCCCAGCCTCCTTCCTGCTCTTGTGGTGAACCATAGTCTATGTCACTGTTATAGCATTGGATACACTGAGTGTTGCTTCCGGTAATTATAACAACTTGGACTACTGTCACTGATTGCTGCACTGTCCTCCTCAAGGTAACACATATACATTGACATTTCAATCAACTGCTAGAATTTCAGCATAGAAAGCACATAATAAAGTCATCTCTTCCAAAATGCTTTGCCAACATCTGATGATAGTTTTTAGATGTAGATAATAAATCTGGTATTTGTAATTTCTTCAGTTACTCACTTAAATCGACTGGTAAGGCATTAAGGCATAAACTATGATCACAGCATATTGACCACACAAAACTCATTTGTTAGGAATAATAATGATGCAGATCTAAGCTATTTGTCTGGAAGGCACAATCCATGGGAAAGAGTGAACCTTGAATTGCATATTGTTGGACAAACTCAGCTGCAGTCCAAATGTATACTTGTTTTTCCTACATTATTAGGTATCTATCCCCCTAGAATCAGATAGGATTTAAACTCCATGAATCCACAGAGTTTATGTTTGTGTGTCACAGTATCTTAAGGCATAGCAAAGCCAGTCTGACGAAAGACAATAATAAATATTTGCTGAATGAAACAGTGAATAGCATATAGCTTCTATAAAGAATATAATCTGCCCATCATGGCTCTACACATTTGTACATCTCAGTACTTGGAAGGGCAAAAAAGAAAAACAGTGAATTCAAAATCAGCCTGAGCTACAGAACAGATTTGAGGTCAGCTTGGGCTATATAGCAAGAACTATCTAAAGAGAAAGAAAAATAATAATAAAATTCATATTCATAGTTACATGGCTAGATGTCTACTGACACACATAAGACTAGGCTGCCTTTTATACAGGGAGCTACCTTGCTCCCCATACTAATTCAGATGTTTGGTTTATATAAGAATTTAAATAGATGTTGAATAAGTAAATTGAACAACTACAATACATCTCTTAACATTGTATTTCCTGTCTCTCAGGCTTCCAGACAATCCTTTTCCATTCAGTTTTTCTTCCATTTACTAGTATATGTGTAATTGATGCCATAATCTTTCTGCCATCTGCATATGATATTTCCCTGCCCCAATGCTTTTAACGACTCTCTAAAACTTCTAAGAATGTTGGCATCTGTCATAGAATACCATTGTGGTTTGGCTGTGAATGTCCTCAGTATGCTTAAGTGTGGCCACTAATACTGGTGCTCTTTTAGGAGCGCATGGAAATTTTAGGAGGTGGAACCTATTGAGAGGAAGCAGGTTGCTGGGGCATGCCATTGAAAGTTATACATGGCCGAGGGGTCACCTGTTCACCCCTCTCTGTTTCCTACCCACCATAGATGAAGAGCATCCCACTGAGATGATGTTCTGCCCAGGTGCATGAAGCCACAAACTTACAATGGAAAGGCTCTGGAACTGAGAGCCCAAATAAACACTTCTTCCCTTTAAACTCTTCTTGCCAGTATTTCGGTCCTGGTCATCCATACATAGTAACTAAACACAGAAAGTTGACACCAGAGAAGTACAGCCATTACCCTATCTGTAACGATGTGAGTCTTGAGCTTTAGATCTAAACTGTGGGAGGAATTAAGAACATGGACAGCAGCATGCCAGGAAAAGCCCAGTGTTGCAAGCGGAGCTTAAGGACCAATTCTTGTAGGAGCTCAGAGTACTGGGCTATGACTAGAAATAGTGTTGGTGGGAAATTGGTCTAGAAGCCATTCATGTTACCTTCTGGCAAAGAACTGGTCCATACTTGACCAGTGTCTCGATATTTTGAGTAAAGGCTATTTTTAAAGTAATGGGCTAATTAATCTGATAAAGCAAAATTTAAGGCAACATAGCATTCAGGATAAGGCATCACTGTGTTTAACCAAGTTTATATTGAGACTTGGTAGCAAAAGACAGAGTAGAAAGACTTTTTTAAGTGCATAGTTTTAAAGTTATAGACAAGAAAGGCATGGTGGTTAATGACATTAGTAACATTAAAAAGAAATCAAATACTTTTCATCTACACAATAAGAAAAGTTCCCTAAAGACATTTCACAATGTCTGGTTCTATCTATCCTTGGATAGCAGTCATAAGTTTTGACTTTATATAGAAAATAGTGCTTTAAGGAATGAGTTCTGGAGTACTCTGTACCTACACGATCATCTAGTTGGGCATTGTTCTGGGTTTAATAATGCAGGTATTCAGTGGCTGCTGCAGCCACGACCTAAGGAACAGGGTGGGCGGCTACCATTCACATCATGTTAGAGCTTGGCATTGTCTGTATGAAGCTCATTTAACAGATATGAATGACAGACTCACCAAAGCTCCATACAGATTTTAAAAGAAAACCTATGAATCTGGTCAGTGTATGGCAGGGCAAAGACTACTGTAGGCATCTCTAAGAAGAAATGCATGGAGCTGTGAGCTATGATCACGTGATGCTGGAGCTGCCAAGAACATGGAATATCTTTTAAGAAAAGCTTCAGGGAATGCGTACAAACCAAGAGTAGGGCCGTGTGAGTTGCAAATAGCAAGGCTCTGGGAATAGGAGCACTAGTGAGTCTGCTGGAGCTCACATCTCAAGACTATGTGCCCTAGACATTAGAGATGGAACTATGGAAGTTAACGCTTACTGCTGATGAGTTCTGGTCTTGCTTTGGTCCAGTCTCTCCTTGTTCTCCCTATTCCTTACTTTCAGTATTGGAATATTTAATTTGTGCAACTGTGTGTGTTAATATGTATATTGTTTTTATTTTGTTCTGGATTCACAGGTGAAACTTGACTTGAGTTATCAGGAGACTCTTTCAATTTGGTCTTTTAAATAATGTTGAAAGTATTTTAAATGATAAGAGCTCAAGAAAAAAAAGTGAGACACAGCCATGAGCTGTGGGACCAGGGGCAGGATGTTACAATTTGGATGTGAAATGCCTACCATGTACTCAACAGTAAAAGTTTGTTCCACAACTGGTGGTGTTACTTTGAAGTTCTTGGAAACTTTTGGAGACAGGACCTGACTAGAGGAAGTGGATCACAAGGAGCACACTGTTAAAGATTGTACTTTGCTCCCCACTCCTTCTTAACTCTTTGCTTTCTGCTGGCCATGGTGAGCTAACCCATCTCTCCTTCCACAAGCCTTGCTGCTGTGGTATTCACCATGAATCATAACTAACAGAGCCAAGGGCTGTGGACTAAAACTCTGAAACCGTGAGCCAAAATAAATCTTCCTTCCCTTGTCATTTATGTCATTTTATCAGTCAACTAGAAAAGTTAATTAGACACATCAGACATCCATCATCTGGTTCCAGCAAACCTATGATGATCCATCTACCACAGCCTTTGCCTGTCCACGTAAATCCCTCCATGCCTTAATTGCTTATGACATTGATAACTTAGGATTCCTTAGATATCTCATACTAGTTCTTTCACTATTGCATGTGTGCGCACACACACACACACACACACACACACACACACAAAGTGTCTATTTGCTGCCATTCTCATAGACACCTTGGTTCCCCTGTATGTCCCATGTCTTTTTGGAGGTAGCATTGAAGATTTACTATTTACCATTGGTTTCAAGCACTTTGATTGCCATGTGCCTTGACAATTTTCACTTCATGTGTCTTGTTGCTTAGATTTTACTGACAGCTTCATTGCATTGGGATGATTTCAGCCATGATTGCTTCTAGTGTATTTTCCACCTCGGTTAACCCATCACGTTCTCTTTGAGATGCCAGCGTCATCCATATTCGTCAGTTATACTTTTCTGAAGCTCATCAATGTTCTTTTCACTTAAAATACTTTTCTAATTTCCTTTGGACCATTTCTATTGCTGTATTGTCAAACTTAAATATTTTTTTCTCTAATGTATAATCTACCATTAGTTCTATATGTTACATATTGTATTTTTAGCCCTAAAAGTTGAATGTAGGGTTTTTTTTTAAATATCTTGCTTTGTTGTTTAACTTTTAAAAATATGGAATATAATTGTAATTGTGAAGTTTTATTTGCCTTCTAATCAAAATATCTACTCTAGCTCTGAGTTAGCTTTGGTTATTTTCCTCATTATGGCTCATGTTTTCCTATTCCTTATATACCTAGTGAGCTTTGTTTTCACGATAAGGATTGGAAGCTTTTGCTTGCTGGGTGGTGGTAAACTCTTTCTCCTCTTATTTGTGATCTGTGTTTTTGGGTGAAGTTTTATCACTTGGAAAGAGTTATATCTTACTAGAAATCACATTTATTATTTGCTGGGCAGATCTCTATTGGTAACTGGCTAAATTATTCTCTACCCCTTGGGGAAAGTTTCTAAGTATTTACTTTATGCTTTGCAAAGTAAGAATCTTGTATTATGAACTTTAGAAATTAACAGCAGCCCTGGACGGTGTGAGGGCCTGGGACTGTGTTTTTAAATGATTTTTAGTTATGTTTCACTTAAAGGTAGTTCCTTGCACAAATACTATGACCGTCTAAGTTCTCAGGAGAGATGCCCCCACTGATCACTATGACTCTCCTTTGTTACTTAGCCTTACAAACTCTAACCTGGTCCCCCAAACTTTCAGTACCAGTTGCTTGACCTAGGAAGTCCGTCAAATTCTGTCCAGGTCTCTGTTACATGATTAATGTTCTGTCTTTATTAGCTTTGCCCTTAACACTCTCAGAAGTGTTTGGATCAGACAGACTCTTATGCTCACAGCAAGATCAACAGTCAGAATAGCATCATGACAACACTTCACAGTGTCTCCAGAGTGACATGATGAGAACCAGATGTGAAAAACTGTTCTCTGTAAGTGACAGGCTCACCAGTAGGTAAAGGACACAGAGAGTCATTCTCTTTGCTTGTGTACAAAAGACAGAGGTGGCTGCTTCTTTTTCCTATTTCTGAGAGAACCTTCTTGAAAAATGCCTTAGTGTAACCTCTTGGAATGTAAATAAATCTCCCCAGAGAAAAGATAATCCCAGTGTCTCTGATTTTACAACTCAGAGATGCCTTCAAGACCCAGGATTCCTCTGGTCTTAAGATATAAACACATATCTCTGGAGTTAGGTAAATCCCTCCCGAGTTTCCATCATCCATTGAGTTATAAATTAGCATCTAAGATTTTCCCCCCAGGTTGGATCAGGGTTCAGTCATATTTACTCAGGAAGCCCTAAGCATAAAGAAATGCAAATGCTTTCTCTTTAGTCTCACAATTCTCCCTGGGCTCTGGCCTGAAAAACCCTCAAAAGAAGCTATGGTGCTTGGGTCTCAACTGCTGAGTTTTTTATGGCCCAGGATCATTGTCTTTGGTTGTCTCATGCCCAGGGTCTTACACACTGTTTTTTTTTCCTTTTATGTGGGTGTTACTGGTTATCCATGGTAAAGAGGAGATCTACTTCCGGTTACTCCATCTTGGAAGGAAGCCAAAGTCCTCTACTGCTTCATGTCTGTTTGCCCTTGATTTTCCCTGTGTTTAGCCATCAAGGTCCTCCAGCCTCCATCTGTGCAGGTTTACATCTGCCACAGTTCAGGTTGCTAACACATCTGTCTCTGCTGACTTTCCCATACACACTGCTGAGTGTGGAGGCTCTGCCTCATAAACACCCTGAAGCCTATTTCCCATATCACCTTGTTCTGGCTCAGTTTTCTTCTCTGCTCCAGTTTTTCTTCCTGATGGTGATTGGTCCTGAGGAGACATAAGCCACAGACAGCCCATGAGGTGAGGAAAGCTGGATGCCAGATCTCTAACAAATTTTTTTTCACTCCTATGAAGGAACAGAGGGGGAAAAAAAAATCACATAATCTCCAAAACCATATAAGCAGAGACTGCTTCAGTTACATTTATTTGTTGTGAATGGGCCTGGTGCTGTTTGTATTTTAATGCTAATTCTGCTCTCCTGGGAGGGGTGGCAGACAAGGTGTGAGTCACATACTTAGGTGACTTCTTGTGAACCAATCCCTAATTAATAAAGGAGCCAATTATTGGGCGAGTAAGAGGGATTTCCAGGTTTGGATGGTTGGAGAGAGGGAGCAGGAGAGAGAGGCCGTTTTGGACGGGGACATTTGTGAGGACAAGATGTAGCTACTAGTGCCTCCCAGATTCGACACTAGAGGATTTAGATTTAATATGGCTTACAAGATTAGGATTCTAGTTGTTGCACCCAGAGATTGAGTTACCATTGTTTCTAAACTAAGTTTTTCTTCTTACACAGGGCTAACGTGGTAGCAAACCACGAATTTAGCAAGGTGGGTGGAGAAATTGTGGTCCCTGGTGCCATGTGGCCCACTAGTGCTGGGCATAGCGCATCCGGCCGATGTGGGGGCTAGCAAGGGACAAAGGCAGCAGAACCATGCCAGGGCAGAGAGTTGGCAGCAGTAGCATGGGAACTGCCATTCGTTTTTAATACTTCCTACAACACTTACTTTACAGTCGAAAGGTTAACCTTGGGAAGGTAAAGTAGCTCATCCAAGATTGCTTGGTCAGACAATGGATGGAGCCTGGAGATTCTTACAGAACAATAGGAGGAAGGATTGAGTCCCAAAGGAACTCCACAGGAAGACCAACAGAGCCAACTAACTTGGACCCTTGGGGCTTTCAGAGTCTGAACCACCAACCAAAGGACTTACACGTGCTGGACCTAGGTCTCTCTGCTCATATGTAACCGATGTGCAACTTGGTCTTCACATGGGTCCTGAGCCAAAAGCTGTTGCCTATGTGAGAGATATGTTCTCACTTGGCTGCCTTGTCTGGCCTCAATAGAAGAGGAAGTGCCTGGCCTCAAAGAGACTTGAAATGCCAAGGTTGGGGGCGGGGGGGGGGGGGGGGAACCACAAGCTCAGAGGAGAAGGGGAGGGGAAAAGATTGTGGGAGGAGTGATCAGGAGCAGTCAGTGAACAGGATGTAAAGTGAATAAAAAAATTTAATTAAAAGATTGCTTGATCAGGGATTGCAGAAGTGAAAGTGAGAGCCATGATTCTTAACTAGCAGATATTTTTTAAACAAAATCATCTAATTTAACTAATTTATATCTCATCCACAAAAGCCTAGCTCTGTGGATTTTTTTTTATCTGTATGTGATAAAGTTGATCCAAAACAAATTACATTGAATAAAGTTGAATTGAATTCAATTCAATTATAGAAAGTGAAGAGATGGGTTATCGCTGACATTTCAATAATGAGGGGAGTGATGTGATCTTACCCTCACCACAGAGAAGTAAATTGTTTGCATAGAGATTTTCAGGACAGTGTTAGTAATCTGTATCATACTTAAATGGTCCACGTATTGCCTTTTCTAACTTGCCACTGAACTCACAAGTATTTCACCAATGATCACGTAATTCCAGATTTGTTTCCTTTTGGAAAGCAAAGCAAGATATTGAGTCTCCCAATAAATATCAATTAGTGACTGTGATGGAGGTTGCTGGATAGTTTTCTTCCTCCTAATTGCTGTGGAAGACCCTTGGCATTCTTGAGTGCCCGGATTGAAAGCCTTGGGAAAACCCACTTCTAATCTCCTCGTGCTTAATTAGCCCTGCCAGGTATTGTCATTGCTGCTCCATTACTACACATTCAGAGTCATGGGGACAGATACAGTTTCCTCTGTGAGTCTTTGATACTTTATGCCAGGCTGAAATGAGACGTGCCAGAACAGCACGTCTCTGGGTCACCCTCCTGGCCTCCCCTTCCTTCAGATGGAAAAGGAAAGCAGGCTCATACAAATGGACTTCCAATGCCCGTGTTAGAAAATGTTCCTTCCAGATGCAGAACAGCAATTAGGACCAACATGAAGGAAGACCCACACTTTAGTGCCTGGTTTCACATTTTCCACACATGAACACACAATCCTAAGGAGAGAAACTCTAGATGATACTAAATGAACCTGTGGATAAGTATTTATACATGCATTTTTAAAATGCCCTGCCTTTGTAGAAGCTAAGTACGTTTGGGTATGTGTTAACTTTCCTGAACTTAATCCTTGACCAGGCTTCTATGGTCCTTTCCAATTACCATAGGGTAATGTGCACCTGAGACTGAGATTCAGACTGCTACTTGCATGCAAGCACAAGTATGCATGTGTGCGAATACACATATACACACACACGTACACACATGTGACCTATGTGATCTTTAAGTCGCTAAGAAACCAGATTGTCCAGTGAGTGAAAATGACACCTTACAAATGTGTCTAGTGTTCTCTTTGCCTTTCCAAATCAGCAGGGCAAAATATCTTACAAACAAAAGTACCAAGAAATCAGGTTCCTTCCTGTAGCTTGATCACTCTGATGTTAGACATTTTTACAGAGGTTCATCCTACCCATGGCTTTTAAACTCCACTAGTGTCTTTTAAAACTCCAAGTCCAGTTTCTTTAACAGACACAGTAATTTTTTTTACTCAGCAGTCTGGCCCTCCACTAATGACATAACCCCATCCCTTCCTGACTTTCCTCTTTAAACTAGAGCCAGTCCCTCTTCTAACACATTGTCCTTCAAGGTGTTATTGATCACAGCTTTGTCACCTCATGATCACACAAATGACCCTCTTATGTGACCTTTTAGCTCTCCCGTCAGGCCAGAGGTATATTTTGAACTATGAGAAAAGAAAATTGGAAGTTGAATGCAGTGGTGCCTTTCGGTCCATAAAGGAGACCTGGCTAGATTTTTTTTCAAGGGTGGGGTCTTGTAAGCTGATCGACAAGAGTAAATCACAAATTGCAAAAGGATTCGAGTAAAGGAAATATATAAAATTAGAAGTGGAACACTACATTCAATTTGGGCAGATGAGCTTCTGATCATAAATAGAATTCATTCCTTAGCTAGAGAAAAAAAGCTCCAAACTGTCTTCCTCTACTCTTCTCTCCCCAGGCAGGAGTTTACAGATAACCTTAGACTCTGGAGACCATTTCTTCCACTTCCCAAAAAATGAATGGAAGAGACGTCAAAAAGCCAAGTTCTGAGTTATAACCACTGTGGAGCTGGCAATGTAAATAGTCGACTAACCTTTCTGAGCTGTAGTCTCTCATTTACAAAATGGAGATAATGATGCCTTTATTCATGAGATTCTGTGTGTAGCCCTCTGTGAACTCCGAAAGGTTACATAAATAAGAGGAGCCTTTAGTATAATGATCCAGGCACATTTCCAAGCCGCTGGAGTTAATGTCAAAACACTAGGAACCATGGGCTAAGTTATGGCGGGGGGAAAAATAATCCTGCTTATCCTGAGGAGGAATACATCTCACTGTCCTAAGAAGACAATAAGAAGAATCTGCTTGCACAGAGACACAGCCTGTTGAGGCCCACACTGCCCAGCTTGGGGGCCACTGAGTCCCTGCCCAAGCTGCTACTCCGGTCCACAGGTCAGGGTCTAGTAAGTGAGAGAGTGGGGATGGAGGGGAAGAGACACGAAGAATGGAGACAAGACAGAGGGTCTGATCAAGTCTCGTTTACTCAAAGGAAAATCCTGGATATAGATACACTTCACCACATGCCTTGTAGTCGTGGATAAGCAGGGGAACACAGCTGAAGGTACTTTACCATGTGTGCCTTGCAGCTGGGGGCACTAAACAACAAAACAAGATATGTGGAAAAAAACAAGATGCTTATCAGAGTGTGCTCAGCTGTTGTAGGCTGTTGAAAAACAAGCCTCTTGTCAGAGTATATGGCTCAAGATGGCTGCAAAGATGGCTGCAAAGATGATGCTTTCTGCTAGGAGTCGACTCCCAACAACAGCCTGATCATGCCCCATCACTACTTTAAAGACTACAGTCACTGGCATGGTTTACTGACTGAACTGAGGAAAGTAATTATGCCCAGAAATGAAATAGAAATAGACTTTCTTTTTGATATGGCATCCAACCTTGCAGTAATGCCTGGAGTGGGGGAGTGGGAACTGGGATAAGGAAGAGGAAGGAGAAAGGAGGGAAAAGAAAGAGGAAAGGAAGGGAGAGGGAGGGGGTGAATAAAGAAATGCTAAGTGTGTGTGTATGCGCACACACACACACACACGCACGCACGCACGCACGCATGCTAAGGCACGCTTTACTCTCCTCTAACCCAACCCTGCACCTGGGACAAAGTAGCTGTTATTATGGTTTCTTTCATTTTCCCAACAGGCTTATGGTCTATGGAATGTGCCCAAGGTGTTAATAACATGAACAGTAACCCAGATTTGAACTCAGACTCCTAGCATGCTTTTTCAATTCCTTCTTTTACTATCTAGATTAAACTAATCTTTCCAGATGTGCGACAAGTCTCCAGTCTTTCAGTGGGTTTCTGGGACGTGGGGTGTCGGTGGTCTCTATACTCTACTGAGGCTCCAGCTGGCACTGACCTGTTTATTAAGAAAACTCAGAGATGACTACTTGGGGAGAGGTAAAACCAAATTGTATTCAAAGACAATATCAACAGATGTAAGTAAACAGTATAGCCAAGGGGCAGGAGACTAGGGTCAGTGCACAGAAGCTTGTGAGAACAAACATTTGCACATAGTAGGTCTGGTTAAACTGAGTGGTAGACTGTCTTCAATAGGATACCAAGGATAGCAAGAGTTCTGTGTTAACTGATCCAGCAGGAACCTTGTTAAAAATCAGACTCCCAGGCACTAAAATCTCACAGGCAGAGCCTAATTGAAAATCCCAGAGGAGCCTGGTCCAGTCGGGTCAAGGAAAGCCTGTCAGGCTCACAACGTTTATCTTAGGACTTCAGCCTCAGAGCAGTCACAGCCTGCCCAGAATTTCCAGTCGGAGATTTCTTTTTAGATTTCCAGAGAGATACTTAGGAGCGACTTAAGTTCAATTTTAAGCATTTTTGTTTCCCAAGGACCTTGAACAGTTTCTCCAGCTTCGAATCCTGCCTCTACCACCCACTGTGTAATCCCATGGGTCCTCACCCATCCTGTCTTCTCTGGTTGCCACTTCCTCTTCTCACCGGAAATGCTCCTAAAATCTGCTGCATCGTCTATCTCTGTGGTCCCTGTCATCCTTGTCTTTCAGGAGCTCACCTTGCTCAAGGTGATTCATCACACAGAAGATTTTCCTAGTCAAAGACGGTTTCCTCCCTAAGAGAAGTTGGAGCACAAGCTCTTACACTATGAACTTTTCACATCACAAGCCGTGCCTTTAATAAGTGTTTATTCCCCAGAGGTAAAACCGCAAGGTGGCAAGAAACGAAGCTACAGAGATGTTTGTGATCACGTGAACTCTGGCACTGCTAAACCACTCAAGACTAATTAGCACTGGAAATCACAAACCCGGAGCTCTGTGATTATTATCAGATTTGCATAACTCATCATAATCTATTATAAATTCATTATAACAGGAGGTCTGTTCTCCCCCTGCCATCCCCCACCAAAACATTAAAATATTCTGCTTTGGAGAAGAGAAAACAAGCTGGTGACATGACAGTGTGCGATGTTTATGAAAAACTACCTTCTTCACCCAGATACTCTGACAGCTGCACAGGCCAGAGACATCCAGCTCAAAGCAAATTCACTCCAAATGTCAAGACCAGCTGCTTTACCGGAGCCTTGGTGGTTTGTAGATACTTGTTTTATATTTCCCATCAATCCCTGTTCCCAGTGCGTTCTCCACTGTTGACACATTTATAGAATCATGATCTATATCAGTGCATTAACTCATTCACTTTCCCACGGCTACCAATTTTATGCATGAAGCCCACTCGTCAAGCATTTATGGAGAGATTAACTATGGAGAAGTCCACAGACAAGTAAGCAGAAAGCATGGCCCCTGCCCTCAAGTCAGCTTTCCAAGTATCCATAACAGAAAACAGAAAACAGTCCACGATGTTATTTGTTCCGTGAACCAGTGCTCTGAGAATCACCTACTGTTCTGAGCATCCATATTACATAATCATATATGCTCTTCACAGTGCCATCACTTTCAGAGTATCATTATTTATCATTATAACCAGTCTAACTGGTAGTCAAGAGAGATTAAATAACTTACCCACAGTCAGAATTAAACAACTAATTAGTGGTAGAACTGAGATAGTAACCCAGGTCTATCCTATTCTAAATGCTGGTAGTGAGGGGAGGGATGGGCTTGGTTAGTATGAGTACTTTTCCAAGTATTCACAAAGCCCTGAGTTTAATCCTCAGGGCTGGGTATCATTGCCTCTTCTAAAATAGATGTTCCTCCTTTGTTCCATCCCAAAGGCTGGTGAAGAGAATTATGTAGGCAGAGGTAAGATGACATGTCGTGTCCTGGCCCCTATTCAGCCTTATCAACTCACCACAGTAAACCAAGTGATTCACTGGTTTACCAGCACCTCCACGTATGCTTGTGCTGCCCAGAACACACAGGATGCTCTCCAAGCACAAGCACTATGTCCTGCTCATGGGTGCTTCCTCCAGAGCCTAGCACAATGACTTCAAGAGACAGCAGTCAGCTTTTATTTAGAAGAAGGAGATTGTAAAGTGAGAAGAAGCAGATGAAGGAAGAAAGCTGGGGGAAAATATAACTTCTGCTATTAAGTTCCCAGCGCAGAGTGTCTGACACTGTTTACTTTCTAAAACATTTAAGGCTATGCTTAGAGTACCGAATTGACTCTGGTGACTGCTTGTGTGTGTTCTTAGCAACAGAATCACCCTTTGTTAGGACCTAGACTCCACAAGGTTTGGCTTGTGCTGCTCTGATCGTGATACAAATAGCTTTGTGTTGTAGTGCTGGCTAAGATGGCAGATGGAGGTTGACATCATCCAACTTTGTTAATTATTAATTGGTGAGATAAGAATAATGATACCTTGCACATTTAGCAAGTTTACTTTCAAGGTAGTTATTCCTATAGCCCTATAATGACTCCCTGAGGAATTTTTTATATAGTGTATGGAACCAATGACCGGGTATATTAAGAGAATCCAAACCAGGCCCAAAGAGATCCTGGTCCAAAGTCCTTTCTTTCTGTTTATTCAGCTTCTTGCTGCAGGAATGAAAAACAGTTGGCTTGAGGAAATACACTGTGATTTCTTTAGCTCTCTCTCTCTCTCTCTCTCTCTCTCTCTCTCTCTGTTCATCTTTATTATTCTTTTTCTCTTTCCTGTCCTCTATTTTTCTCCTCCTCTTTCCTTCCTCCTGCTCCTTCCTCCCCCTCCCCTTTCTTCTCCTCTATCCCTGCTCCCCCCCCTTCCTCCAACTTTCCCTCCCCCCCCCCCCACACTTTCTCTCTCTCTGGAATCTGAATTTGTTCCAGGACAGTTTGAGCCCTGCTTGCATACTCTTCAGCAGTCTCATGATTGTGGGGAATAGATGAAGTCCTGAGTTAACATGTGTTGCTGGCATGAGCATGCCCACATCAAGGACTGCAAGGCCTCAGACCCTGGGAATGGCAAGGTTTCTAAATCAGCCCAGAGGGATGCCCAAGTCTTCCCCAGATCCAAGTAGAAATGCTGGTGAACCACTGACTTTTGGCTAAACCAGTGTGAGCAGAACATAGCTTCCTCCTCCAGGATGACAGCAACCCAAAACTGCTCCCCTACACAACCTCCTACCCAGGTTAGCTAAGAGCATCCTTCAGATTCAGCTGTGTGTAATGAATCCTTCTTGCTCAGAGGCACATAATAAACACACTGAGTTTCCAGCTCATCTCCATCAGAGTACACAACCCACTTGATCCTGGATTTTCTCTAATTGTGTCTGTGTGTCTGTCCTTTCTTCATGCTTTCATTGCCCCAGTCAGGTCAGGTAAATCCCCCAGAGCCTTGCATGGCACAGCACACAGCACAGCACAGCACAGCACAGCACAGCACAGCACAGCACAGCA
>JANHMN010000007.1:474666-501687 GCA_030674055.1 Rhabdomys pumilio | reverse complement strand
TAAGGTACAAGATAGACCTAATACCCAGACCATCATTTTCTTGACTAACCAGAACCTCTGTTATCTCTCCTAACTAAGAGACTTGGTTCTGAACCTGGCTTTTTTCATGGCTTTAGAATGAATGTCAGCTGAAAACCATCCTCTCAAATCTTTTCTCTCAAAGTAAATAGACAGGATTGACTATGAGACTATAAGTTTTCAACCCTATCAGAAATCCAGACTGACTGAGTTAACTGAAATTATGGGAAGCACAAAGCATAGCTTCTAAAATTAGTCAATTTATAGAGACTGCTGAACACCTGGACAGTCCCTATACTACAAACTGTTGGAGCATCTAATCTTCAGCCTTCTGGCCCAGGATCATCTGGCAGACCTAGTGATGCACAATTATTAAGGGCTGATTACTCTGTCTAGACAGATATAATCAGTCAACTATTCTGCAAGTGTGTCCTTTTCTGGACAGTAATTTGTTTGTAGATGGAAAAAGGCAATTCTTGCCTAGTGGCTGTCTCAACAAATTTGGAATAACTCCAAAGATGCTCAATTTCTTCTTAGAACCCAAGACAGGAAGCTGTCAAAAGCAGAGAGTTCTCTAATCAAAATGAACATTAATAAAGAAATGTTTGTAACATCAATTCGGTTGACTTCTGATGTTTTAAAAACCAACTATCCATGTAAGGTAATCTGAACTGTTGTCTGTTAACTCCTCTCACCTATTTCTAAATAAAATATAGAAAACACCCTAACAATAAACTCAATGCCATGAATTTGTTATAGGCCCTTGACTCACAGTCTAACCATCTCAAATCAGTTAAAAAACTTAAAGAAGGACTGGGTCTAAGCCTTGTATTCCTAAATGTGTTATGCAGGCACAATGCCTATGAGAGTAACAATATTCATCTCACTTTTATGTCAATAAGAAGCTCATACCAATAAAATCCTTAAATTTTATTTTTTTATTTCTTTATTGGATATTTTATTTATATTTCAGATGCCATCCCTTTTCCCCATTTCCTCTCCCTAGAAAACCCCTATCCCATGCCCCCTTTTCCATTTTGCTTTTATACAATTTTTTTAAATATTAATCAAAGGCTTTATAAGTATGGTAATGCTCAATCAGAAGTGTAACGCAATACCCAACCTAGATATGTAAACTATCTTTGACTGGTGGAGACACGTGAACTTCTGCCTCCATGCCCCTTCTCTCTTTTTCTCTCTTTCTCTCTCTCATTACCTAGCTTCTCATCAACTTCATCTTCTCCTCTCCTTACTCTATCTTTTCCTCTCGGTGCTCCTTCCCCCTTAGCTCCTCCTACATATTACCCTTCCTGTTAAAATAAAACTTTTCTCTCAAAATACAATTAGAGAATAATTATTCCTATTTGTACCAGTGAGGTACAAGATAGTCTTAATACCCAGTCCAGCCTTTTGTTGACTAACCAGAACCTCTGTCATCCCTCTTGACTAAAACACTTAGTTTTGAACCTGGCTTTTTCTTGGCTTTAGAATGAATGTCAGCTGAAAACCATCCACTCAGATCATTTCTCTCAAGGTAAATAGCCTGGATTGGCTATGAGACTATAGGTCTTCAACGCTGTCAGAAATCCAGAATGACTAAGTTAACTGAAGTTATGGGAAGCACTAAGCATAGCTTCTAAAACTTAGCCAATTTATAGAGACCGCTGAACACCTGGACAGCCCCTATACTACCGAACATTGGAGCATCAAATCTTCAGCCTTCTGGCCCAAACTCATCTCACAGACCTTAGTGATGCAGAATTATTAAGGGCTGATTACTCTGTCTAGGCAGATATAATCAGTTGACTATTCTGCAAGTGTGTCCTTTTCTGGACAGTAATTTGTCTGTAGATGGAGAGAGGCAATTCTTGCCTAGTGGTTGTCTCACCACAACTGGAATAACTCCAAGGATGCTCAATTTCTTCTTAGAATCCAAGACAGGAAGCTGTCAGGAGCAGACAGGTCTCTAATCAAAATGAATATTAATATAGAAATATTTGGGACATCAATTCTATGGATTTCTGATGGAAAACCTTAAATTTTAAATGAAAGTAAATTTTGTACCATTTAAGAAATTATAACTTCATCTTAATAACAATTATACATATCTCTACCAGTAGGTTATGGCTATGCAATAAATCCTAGCTAATCCTCCCTGTTCCAACAAAACCACTACTTTTCCCTAGAAAGACAGTCCAATATTAACCACCTCAGTCCCCAAGCCCAGATAATAGGGGCACCGACTCTTCATTAACTTCTTCAAGCTGATTATGGGAGTTGAGATATTAGAAGAGGGGCAGGGGGAAGAGTAAATTGAAAAGCTTCTGCCATCTGTGTCTTCACTGCATCCAGCTGAAATTCCAGGACATCAGAGGTTCGAGCAGGTCTGCTCAGCTCACTTGATGAGTAGATACACCAAGGCTATGTGTTCTGCAATATACAATTCTCAAAACAAATTTTAGTATCAAGATAATTTTTTGTTTGAATTCTGGAATCTAGTCTTCTGGCAGCCTGGCTCTCTCATGTCTAATCCATATAATTCTGGGAGTTCCTATGAGGGTGTACTCCTACCATCCTCCCATTTTCGCCTCCCCACTTACAAATTCTCCAACACTAGAGAATCCAAACTTTCAGGCACCAAGGCTCTCCACTTCCACTGATGCCTAACCCCTTTCCCCAGCCCCCGTCCTCCAATTACTATGAGGGTGTGCTCCCACCATCCTCTCATTCCCACCTCCCTGCTTTCGAAATTCCCTAACACTAGGAAATCCAAACTTTCAGGCACCAAGTCTGTCCACTTCCACTTATGCCTGGCAAGGCCAACCTCAACTACCTATACAGGTGGAGCCATGAGTCCCTCCCTTTATGTTCTCGGGCTGGAGATTTTAGAGTGGCAACTCCAGCTTGTTTCTTAGGACCATTTGCTTGAAAAATTGTTTTCCAGCCTTTTACTCTAAGGTAGAGTCTGTCTTTGTCACTGAGGTGGGTTTCCTGTATACAGCAAAATGCTGGGTCCTGTTTATGTATCCAGTCCATTAGGCTATGTCTTCTAATTGGGACATTCAGCCCATTGATGTTAAGAGATATTAAGGAACAGTGATTGTTGCTTCCTCTTATTTTTGTTATTAGAGGTGAAATTATCTTTGTGTGTCTATCTTCTTTTGGATTTGTTGGAAGAGGATTACTTTCTTGCTCTTTCTAGAGTTTAATTTCCCTCCTTGTATTGGAGCTTTTCTGCTATTATCCTTTGTAATGCTGGGTTTGTGGAAAGATATTGTGTGAATTTGGTTTTGTCGTGGAATATCTTGGTTTTTCCATCTATGGTAATTGAGAGTTTTGCTGGGTATAGTAGCCTGGGCTGGCATTTGTGTTCTCTCAGGGTCTGTATAACATCTGGCCAGCATCTTCTCACTTTTATAGTATCTGGTGAAAAGTCTAGTGTAATTCTGATAGGTCGGCCTTTATATGTTACTTGGCCTTTTTCCCTTACTGCATTTAATATTCTTTCTTTGTTTTGTGCACTTGGTGTTTTGATTATTATATGACAGGAGGTATTTCTTTTCTGGTCTAGTCTATTTGGCGTTCTATAGGCTTCTTGTATGTTTATGGGCATCTCGTTCTTTAGATTAGGGAAGTTTTCTTCTATAATTTTGTTGAAGATATTTATTGGCCCTTTAAGTTGGGAATCTTCACTCTCATCTATACCTATTATCCTTAGGTTTGATCTCCTCATTGTGTCCTGGATTTCCTGGATATTTTGTGTTAAGAACTTTTTGCATTTTGCGTTTTCTTTGACAGTTGTGTCAATATTTTCTATTGTATCTTCTGTACCTGAGATTCTCTCTTCTATCTCTTGTATTCTGTTGGTGATGCTTGCGTCTATGACTCCTGATTTCTTTCCTAGGTTTTCTATCTCCAGAGTAGTCTCCCTTTGAGATTTCTTTATTGTTTCTACTTCAATTTTTATGTCCTGGCCGGGCGGCAGTGGCACATGCCTTTAATCCCAGCACTTGGGAGGCAGAGGCAGGCAGATTTCTAAGTTTGAGGCCAGCCTGGTCTACAGAGTGAGTTCCAGGACAGCCAGGGCTACACAGAGAAACCCTGTCTCGGAAAAAAAATAATTATGTCCTGGATGGTTTTGTTCAATTCCTTCACTGTTTGGTTGTGTTCTCTTATAATTCTTTAAGGGATTTTTGTGTATCCTCTTTAAGGGCTTCTAGCTGTTTACCTGTGTTCTCCTCAAATCCTTTGAGAGTGTTATTTATGTCTTTCTTAAAGTCCTCTATCATCATTATTAGAAGTGATTTTAAATCTGAATCTTGCTTTGCTGGTGATATGGGGAATTGAGGACTTTCTAGTGTGGGAGAACTAGGTTCTAATGATGCCAAGTACCCTGGGTTGCTGATGCTTGTATTCTTGCACTTGCCTTTTGCCATCTGGATCTCCTTAGTGCCACCTGCCCTGTCTCTGACTGGAGCCTGTCTTTCCTATTATCTTGGTTGTATCAGAACTGTGTGGGTACGGTGTTACTAGTGGGGTAAGAGCTGGGTCCCAAAATCTACTCAGTGCTCAGGGGCAGACAGGAAAGTACCAATGCTCCTGGCCTGGAGTGACTTACTGGGTCCTAGTGGGTCCCAGTTCCTCCCAGTTTGGGGCAGACTTGCTGTCTGCTTACCTAAGATACTGTCTGGGTTAGAGCTCCTGGGAGCCCTGCTCACTCTGGGTTCTTAGAGATTGGGGGCAGAGCTGCCATCTGGGATCTGCTCAGTGATCAGTCCCAGACCAGAAGAAACCAGTGCTCTGGGCCAGAAGTGACTTCCTGGGTCCTACTGAGTCCCAGTTACTCCCTGTTTGGGGCAGACTTGCTGTCTGCTTACCTAAGATACTGTCTGGGTTAGAGCCCCTGGGAGCCCTGCTTCTTCTGGTTTCTGTGAGATTTGGGGCAGAGCTGCTGCCCAGGATCTGCTCAGTGATCAGACCCAGACTGGAAGAAACCAGTGCTCCGGGCTGGAAGTCTAGATAATCACTCTTATTGGTTATGTATCCCAAGCCAGGAGAGATGGCTCAACAATTAAGATCCCTGGTTGCCCTCTCTAAGGACCTTGATTCAATTCCAGCACCCACATGGTGGCTCACAGCCATCTATAACTCTAGTTCCCATGCATCTGATGCCATCTTCTACCAGACCAAGCACCAGTTACACACATGGTGCACAGGTCTACATGCAGGTAAAACCCCCATACATAGATATAGAATGTTTGCACAGATATACACATAGGTGAAACACCCATACATAGACTATAAAATGTTTATTTTTGAAAAGTCTATATATCCCTCTAGCATTTATTTTTACAAAATATGGAAAAATCAATGTTTTATTATTATAAAATTATTACATAATTGTATAATTGCATGATTATATAAATTTATGGCTACAAAGTAGTGGTTTGATTCATTAATACAATGTAGAATAATTAGATTAAGCTACTTAATATATCCAGCAACTCAAATACCTAAATCGATATTTTATGGTAAAAATACTTCAAATTATATTCTTAACAATTATAAAATTTGCAATGTTGTTATTAACAACATTCACCATGACATACAGTAAGTCTCAGGAAAAAAATTACAACTGATTTCAGATTTTGAAAAACCCCTAGTTCTAGAGTGGCTGGATTAGAAATCAATATTTTTATCACTCCTAGTTCTTAAACAAACAAACAAACTATATATATATATATATATATATATATATATATATATATATGAACAAATATACATATTGTGTGTATATGTATGTGTTTGTATGTATGTATGTATGTTATTTTGCCCCTTGGTTTTTTTACACTTAAATATACAAAATAACCACCTGGGCACCTGGAGTTTTCCAGTGGCAAATAGCTCTACAGTGATTTATTCTAGCCAGTGTTTATTGATATTTATTTGGTTTATTTTCAATATGTGTACTATAAACAGCAACATACACACTATTTTTTAATGTATCTTGGCCTTTAGGGTGGTTGAAAGAACAAGGGACCCACAGGCATGTTCACTGCTGGAGAAACTGGAGCAAAGAACTCATGGAATTACCGTCCATCCTCTCATAAGCCATGTAACATCCATGGCTACATCTAGCTCTGCATGAAAATTTCAGAGGTCATTTTTTCTGAATGAACTTAGAGCAGTTCTATCTGTTTCTGGAAACAAATGTCTAAAAAAGTAAAGATATTCTGCTCCTTCTACTCATATTGGAGTTTTAAACATCAACAGAACACATTTAAATATTTCTGCCTAAACCCGTACTTGTCTGCCAGTTAGGCAAACAGCTTCCGACTGTCCTTGGTTGACAGCATCTGCCTTCTGATTTCTGGATCTTCAACAGTCTTCACAATCAATTCTGTTTCTGCCTGAAGCTGTTTCAGTTGCATGACAGTCATGGTACTTTTTTCTCAAGAAGCATGAGAATGTCATTGGAATAAAGGTTTTTGTAAATCCACAGCAAAGTCTTTGATGCTGGTATCACAAAGAAGATCTGATTTCTCTCATGATAATTACTCTTCATTAGATATCTCCTTCACAGAGAGGTGCTCAAGGAGCAAAAAGACCTGAAAAAACCAATCCAGAAAATAAGAGGTGAGAGTAGTCAAGTTGTGCTCCACCATCTTGCAGGAGAGTGGGGCTGTTAATGACTTCCTTAATGAAACCCAAGCCAACAATTCAAATCGCAAGTTTTTAGATCAAATAATCTAGCAAAATTCAATCTAAAGATGTATTAATTTAATGGTTACATGGTAAGAAATGGTGCTGAGAAAATGGCAAGGTTTTATTTTTTGTAGTTAAACTATTATATTTCTATAATATCAGGAAGTTATGTGTGTATAGTAAAGACACTGCTATTCACAACATACAGTAGTCTGGAATCTGAGCTAAGGTTCTTTCAGGTCAAGTTCATTGGTGTCACATGATATGATGGCATACCCAGTGAGAAATGCTCATGCTATGTACTCTGAACAAAAGCTTGTAGTAAAGTCCCACAGTTCAACACAGCAGAAACTGCATGGATTCAATATACCACCGTTTTTTAATTAATCACTGATTATTGTTCAACCAAACTTCTACCAACTTTTTTTTTTTTGCAACCCCAACATGTACCAGGTTACGACCTAAAGTCTGGGGCTTTGTTCTAAAATATTTGCCTAAGTATGACAGCAAGTAAAAATTACCCACACTCTCTTGCAGAAATTAAAGCAAGACATACCCCCAGAATGTGGCAAATCAAGTGGCAAAGGATGCACCCTGAAAATGACCCCATGGCACGTACAACATAGTAATAGACAAGCAAACAATTGTTTATTTTCAGGTTAATGGAACCACTTTGAAACCAGCCATGTCAAACATTCTTCTGCATCAAACTCTTGCCAGACATACTAGAGCCAAGTCTAGCAGGCCCTGAAGAGAGCTCTCATGACAGTGGGTATAGCAGTCAGGAACTCAAGAGTCATAGAAGACCTCTGAGTGATGAACTCTCTATACAACATTATGACAAACTTTACCAAAGACAGTACACCATCTGGATCCTAAGAACACAGGACACTCCAAGACCTACAGTGAGATATTAATGAGAAAGCTTATCCCCAAGGACAAACTCAAGAGATTACAAGAAGTTGATACCACTTGAGAAACACATGAACCATCTCTTTTCCCACTGATCAAAGCTGGTATTTGATGATTAGTTGTCCAGAGTTCCTATGGTGAATCTTAAAAAACAATTCATACAGTTGTTTTTCTTACCACATCCTGGGAAGTCAGCTGTGTCAAGATAAAGTTGAATATCTCCTTCCCAAACAACAGCTCTCTGAAACTCACTGCAGTGGACAGTGAACACAAGCCTCATTCTCTTTATGAGAATTGCTTGGTCAACAACAAAAACAGTAACTGCTGCTGTTCTGGGTGAAGAGTGGAAGGGACCATAATCTGAATCAGTGGTGGTAACAACATCAAGGTTTCCCTTTGAAGCAAGGTATTTTGAACCACAGGAAAATAAGCCAGCTATTGAGTAAGGGGCATTCTTGATATAGACCAAAGAGAACTGGAAAGAGGAAGAAAAAGTCAGAGGGCTTGTTATAGATGCCAATCTGAGTGTTCTCAATTTGGTTATTATAGAAAAAGGAAGAGGAGGAAGAGGAGGGAGAGGAGGAAGAGGAGGAGGAGGAAGATGAGGAGGGGGAGGAGGAGGAAATGGAGGGGAGAAAGAGGAAGAAGAAAGAACAAAAAGATATTCCTAGACTGACAGATAGATACATCAGGAGTTGAGGACCAAAGGAACTAGCAGAATCTGAAAGCATTTCAATCTACCTGAAGCAGATGGTGTCTACCAATACATTGTCAGAAAGTCCTTAAGCAAAGGAGGTAAGAAGCCTAGAACCAAAGCGCTGAAAATACAGCATCCTGTTACTCCATGTGTCCTGCAACACAAACACAACCTATTGCTCTAAAGAAAAGCACACTAAGAAAAGCAAGGAGGAGGCTACAGAATATGCTAAATATTTGGTCAGGAGAGTGCTGGAAGCCAAAAAACAATGGCAGGAAGAGACTGCCAAGAGATGCCAGCTATCCTCCCTGGGAGTGCTCAATGGGAGTTTCTATTGAGTACAGTCAAACATGAGATTTTAAGAGTAACAAAGAAATGATCAGACCTTGAAAATAAAATTACACAAACTTGGCACAGTTTACTTTTTTAAACGAGAATTTTAGCAATCCAAATAAGAAGGCATGAAGATTATTAGAAAAATGTTTTCAACCATTACAATTTTGAAACTTCTGAGAATTCCTGGGAATGGAAATACTGACTCAAATCTGAATCTTAAAGAGTCACATTCCAGGAGTTTGGAAACACTGAAAAACTTGTTTGCCCCCCCCCCCCCCCCCCCACACACACCTCGAATATTTCATACTTTTTTAATATTCTTTTTTGTTTATTTTTATGGTTTTTTTGTTTTTTGTTTTTTTGTTTTTTTGTTTTTCAAGGCAGGGTTTCTCTGTGTAGTCCTGGTTGTCCTGGAACTCACTCTGTAGACCACACTGGCCTCGAACTCAGAAATCCGCCTGCCTCTGCCTCCCAAGTGCTGGGATTAAAGACGTGCACCACCACCGCCCGGCCTTTCATTATTTTATTTTTAATCCCAGTGATATTTCTGTGGATGATTCCAGAGTTCATGGGACTTGTGTTGGAGACTACACTGCAGGAAGCTGACAAAACAGAATGTTCTCACTTAACTTGCATTTCTTCATCGTCTTCTCAGCTGACTCTCTGGGTACATGTAACCTTGTAATTCCGATGGTCTTTTCCAGTGTAAAGGAAAAACAAAAACCTAAGTAGTTAAACCTCTTTTACTTAGCACCTATATCACAGGGAAAATGTAGGTTTTTTTAGCCAAACACAACAGTAATAATGCACCTTCTGTAAATAGAATTATTCAACTAGATCCATTTTCTATCTGATCCTCACTTGTCACCCCCCTCTCTCTCTCTCTCTCTCTCTCTCTCTCTCTCTGTATCTCTGTCTCTCTGTGCCTCTGTGTGTGTATCTCTGTCTCTCTCTCTCTCTCTGTCTCTCTATCTGTCTGTCTCTCTCTCTCTCTCACATACACACACACACACACACACACACACACACACACACATACACACATCATTGGGCCATTCAAAACAGGAGGCTGGTCTTTTTTTAACACAAATCAAGACTTGTATGCAGGCTCTGATTTCTAACCTGGTCTCTCTGAGGTCTCATGCAGGACAGGCTTCCTGCAGCTGGGGCTGTCAGTAACAGTACTAAGTTAGGAACATAGTTGTGTTTATTTATTTATTTTTTTTGTCTATGCCCTCTAATCCAGGCATTTGAAAGCCAGCCATAACAGCAAGTGTCTGCAGACATTCACTAATTCATTCGCTATGCTCCCCCTTTCGGGATGCTCACATGTAATAGATACAGCCAGGATCCTTCTAAAGGATAGGAATTACAGGAACTTCTTTGGACACTAGTGCTGTGCTTTGATAATTTATTGAAACCACCTGGCTTCAGACATCCTACTCTGGGTGATCTCTAACTATCATCCTGAAATTTTTTTTCAAACCTACAGAAAAATACGAAGGTCACCCACACAGTTTTCTTCTTCTCCCTAATTTTAAACATTTCTGCCTCGTTAGCTTTATCTTTCTCTTGCTGTGTGTGTGATCACCTAAGAATAAATTATACTTATAGTGAAACATTAGCCCTACACATTTGAGCACCCATTTCTCTAAATAACATAAGCATTCCCACAGAAGCACATTATCATTATTAAACTCCAAATATTTCATGTTGGTGCGATCAGCAGCCCACACTCAGACTTGCTTGGTTGACCCAATGAAGTTCTTCAGGCCATTTTCACTTTTACATCCAGGATCTACTAGAGGAAAACATGGTGCATCTGTTGTCACGTTACCATAGTTTTATTCTAAATAATTCTCCTGTGAACCTGCCTTCCTTCGCTCCCTTGCTTGCTCTTTAATCGTGAGGGCATTTGCAAAGTCTCCTGTCTGAACGGGTTCAGTTCATGGATTGTCCCAATCATCTCCCTGTACTTTGATTTGGGTTAACTGTTTTGAGAAGATTTGGTTGATACCAGGTAAGTGACGTGTCATTCTCTTTGCAGTTCGGTACATAGCATATGCAATATATGCCATTTTTAATGATACTAATTTTGATTGCTTAGGTAAGAAGAAATCTGGCAAATATTTCTTTGGGAAGGTACTTTTTCCTTTTATAATATGCAAAATGATAGATGATACAATTGAAATGATGTGAATATTCTTTCCCTGAGAACTTTTCACCCATTGACTGATAGTCATTGGATGACATTTGCCTATATTGGCCATTACAATGTTGGTGACAAAATAAAATTTCTCAAGTGTTTTCTATGCATTCCTTGTAATTCTTTGGAAAAGAGAATATTTCCCTTCATCCCAACCAATAACACCTCTAAAAGCAAATCATTATAAATGTCTGATTCTTATAAAATTCACTCTGTTCCAATCCATGGCACTTATCATTTGACATGATTTTTTTTTAAACATGATCAAAGGAAACAGTTTAGATCACAGTAAAGTTTGTGATTTCACTACATTATTAAATACTATAATCACAAGGAAGAAGTTATGATGTATAAAAATAATAGGTTTTAACAACCAGCCTTTACTGAAGAATTAATAATACAGCCCAAATTCTACTGTGTGCTCCTCATTATTCAAACAAAGTGTGTATTCCAATAAATTATAGAAAACCCACATGCACATTTGATATTTTTAAGGATTTGAGGCTGTGAGAAAATAACTGTTTCTTCTGGTTACCTACCTCCTTTCATGAACAACCTAAATCCCCATCACTTCAGGTCAAACCGGAGCTGAAGCTAGCGCTCTGTGGGCAGTTAACGGAAAGGGACTGTGGAGAAAACTGTGGGCTGCTTATAAATATTATGATAATTGCAGGCTCTGGGGTTAAAAGAAAGGTTAAGGGATAAGAAGCCCAGAACACTGTTGTAGTTAAGCTTGCAAGTGGATATAAGATAGCCAAGCTGGCTAAGAGGCAAACATGGGCCCAAAAAGACAAGGCCAGTGTCAGCACAGAGTGGCAACAGCTTTTCCAGGGCCATTAAATCTTCTCTGTTGGTGCACAGAAGCTGGCATGATGCCACAATGCTGAGAACCAGTTGCTGAACAATTACTGAAGACTGTTGACTAGGAAGTAGAGGTCAGGTCTCAGCCTCTATTCTAAGCTATACTTCTAAAAATATCTAAATATTTTTTAAGCATACACACACACACACACACACACACACACACACACACAAACACTATTATACCATATGCTAATCCTTTGTGAAACCTTTTATTGATGAATTACATTTTAATTACATTTATTAGCAAAGATTAATGAGTGAGTTGAAGAAATACTATGGTTTGAAGGTGTCCCCTTCCCCGAACTCCTATGTTCCAACATAGATACAAAACAGTGTTGAATACACAACATTTAAAAGACGATTAAGTCAAAGATACTGTCCTCAGGAATGGATTCACATTATTTTTGTGAATGTGAGTTTACTATCACAAGAGCAGGTTTGTTATAAAGTGAGGTCGGGCCCTTAGACCTACTCTCTCACACTCTTTTGTCCTTCTGCCCTTGCTAAACAGGAGCCCCTGAGTCACAGACATTCGCATTCAAAAGAGAAGAAGTGAATTTCTGTTCTTTGTAAATTACTCCATCTCTGGCATTCTGATGTAGCTGCATACACCCTCTTTGTGATGTAATGAGAGGAGGACGCAATTGATAAAGGAAAAGGAAAAATCTGGTCCACTGGATTTTTAACATCTTTCTTTTTGTTGCTGTTGCTTTTGTTTTTGAGACAGTGTCTCTCTACATAGTCCTGGCTGTCCTAATTCTATGTGCATCAAGCTGGCCTTAAACTCACAGAAATCTGCATGCTGCGACTTCCTGGATGCTGGGGTTAAAGGTGTGTGCCACCATGCCCATCTAGACATATTTCCTAAGGAGGCAAACTCAATTTCATTTGCCTGCTCACATCAAGTGACAGCTGCAGTTCATTCCTCCACTCTAATGCTGCTGTCCTTCCTCAGTAGGCTCTGAACCAACTTCCTCATCAGACAGATCTTACAACCCCATGCTGTGTAGAGAGACCTCAGGGGAGTATGTGCAGTAAATCTTGTCCAAACACAGAACATACAATTTCTCTTTAGGTTTCCATTACATGGAAATACTGCTGTGTTTAACCTTAGAAAATTAGCATAAATATCACCATATTAATAATAACATTGTACTATTGAGTATTCCTCAACTGATTGATAGATAAAAACATTTGCATAAGCTGTGGCATGGGTATGTTTTTAGACTTAAAATGCTGGAGGAAGTTAGGCAAGTTTTTAAATATGTTACATATAATACTGGTATTCCTTTTTTGGTGGGGGGGTGCAGCAAACGTTTATTGGTGGTATTTCAGAGACTAGGGAGGACTCCCTAGGCCCCTCCTGTTGTTATGGGGGTCTGGGAAGGGAATTGTGAGGAAAATGCTCAGTGTTGGGGACAGGAACTCCTCAGCAACTGAGGGCCTCTCTCTTGCTCTCAGTGTCCTTGCTGAGGTGGGTGGTCCAGGATTTCTTACTCCTTGGAGGCCATGTAGGCCATGAGATCCACAACCCTGTTGCTATAGCCGTATTTATTGTCATACCAGGAAATGAGCTTTACAAAGTTGTCACTGAGAGCAATGCCAGCCCCAGCATCAAAGGCGGAAGAGTGGGAGTTGCTGTTGAAGTCACAGGAGACAACCTGGTCCTCAGTGTAGCCCAGGATGCCCTTCAGTAGGCCCTCAGATGCCTGCTTCACCACCTTCTTGATATCATCATACTTGGCAGGTTTCTCCAGGAGGCATGTCAAATCCACAACAGACACATTGAGGGTAGGAACATGGAAAGCCATACCAGTGAGCTTCCCGTTCAGCTCTGGGATGACCTTGCCCACAGCCTTGGTAGCACCAGTGGATGCAGGGATGATGTTCTAGGCAGCCCCATGGCCATCACGCCACAGCTTTCCAGAGGGGCCATCCACAGTCTTCTTAGTGGCAATGATGGCATGGACTATGGTCATGAGCCTTTCCACGATGCCAAAGTTGTCATGGATGACCTTGGCCAGGGGGGCTAAGCAGTTGGTGGTGCAGGATGCATTGCTGACGATTTTGAATGGCTTGTTGTATTTCTCATGGTTCACACCCATCACGAACATGGGGGCATCAGCAGAAGGGGCGGAGATGATAACTCTTTTGGCCCCACCCTTCAAGTGGGCCCTGGCCTTCTCCATGATGGTGAAGATGCCAGTGAACTCCACAACGTACTCAGCACCAGCATCACCCCATTTGATGTTAGCAGGATCTCGCTCCTGGAAGATGGTGATGGACTCCCCATTGATGACAAGCTTCCCATTCTCAGCCTTGACTGTGCGGTTGAACTTGCCATGGTGGAGTCATACTGGAACATGTAGACCATGTAGTTGAGGTCAATGAAGGGGTCGTTGATGGCAACAATCTCTACTTTGCCAGATGCAGAGCAGAAGGCAGCCCTGGTAACCAGGCGCCCAATATGGCCAAATCCGTTCACACCAACCTTCACCATTTTGTCTACGGGACGAGGCTGGCACTGCACAAGAAGATGCGGCGATCTCTCGAACAGGGAGGAGCAGAGAGCCAATACTGGTATTTCTTAACTTCCGTTATGGTCTTGGACTGTGTCACACCAAGATCCCCAAACACCAAATACTACGGATCTTGCAATTGAAAAGCATTTGGTGCAATATGTTCTATGTAACATAAATGGAAGGATGCTGTCTCTTTGTGTCAACCTTCTGTGGGTGTCAGCATGTAAGTCAGCTGGGGTCCAAGCAGACATAGGGATCAAGAGGCAGTGATGTCAGTCTACTTCCTGGATATAGGACTGTATGCTCTGACACACAAAGAGACTCTTGTTTTTTTAACTAAGGAGAAGGAAATGGTTATATGAGAATACACAATTTGAACATGGCTTAAAGAGCTTATTTAGTTGAGGAGATATCTCAGGTAGAAACTGCTTGCCACATAAGCACATAGACTTGGGTTCAATCTCCAGAGTTTGCCTTTGAAAAGCTGGGTATATGGATCATTGATATGGCTCAGCAGGTAAAAGTGATTGCTGCCAAGCCTGTTGATGACCTGAGCTCAGTCACCAGAACTAATTGACTCCCATGAGTCCTCTGACCCCATATGTGTACCATGACAAGCACATGTCCACACATGATAAATAAAGTTTGTAATCCAACTGCGGTGGTGCAGACTTGTAATTGGAGAAGGGGATACAAGCAGATCTCTGGGTCTCACTGGCCAACCAGTCTAGCCTACTTGGCAAGCTTCTAGAGAAAGCCTGCCTGTCACCAGAAAGTAACAAGGGAATGGTGTATAAGAACCTACACCCGAGGTTGACCTCTGGTCTTCATATGCACATACACACATATACCCACATGAACATATGCATATGTTCATACATGCATACACAAAAAGAATAGAGTTTATTAATTGAAGTTATAAGAAATATAGAGGCAAAATTGAAAGCATTTGGTGCACATTATCAAGGTCACCTGTGATTTTTATCTTACTGGACTGTCAGCTATAGTAAGTTAGCTTTGGCTGCCAAGTGTGTCGTCCTGTAGATCAAGAAGACTCTAATATCTCAGTTGCATTAAACAGTAAAGAAAAAAAGAAAAAAATCATTTGGGGCTTTATTTGTTCTTGCCCACCTCTTTTGAGAAGGAAGAAAATCTTTCCCAGAAGTTTTTCCCCAGGAAAATTCCCAGCAATTCCCCTCAGGGACCACTGACAGAGTTCACATTGTCGACTCCAGCTATGGAGAGACGAGAAAAAATGCTCAATGAGATTTTCCAAGCTGAGAAACTGACATCTCCCGCAAAGGGTTAGATCTGGTTCTAAGATGACAGAATATGGAGCAAGCTGTGAAGTATTCCTCACCAAAGCCAGGAAATGAGGATGGGCCCTTTAGAAAAGGGATGTGTGTCTGGGCTGAAGCTGTACTGGTTAGAGTTTGGAATCAAAATATGATGCATTTTTGACCTGAGGTAGCTCCAGTTTGTCTCATGCTTCCCTCTTCCTGGTTGCTCCCAAATGTTAAAATCTTTCTTAGGTTTTGTTTCGCTTTGGATTTAGGTCCTTCATTTTGCTTTGCTTGGACAGTCACCATGAGATAGCCCTAGCTGGCCTAGATCTCACGAGAACTGACTGGCCACAAACTGGAGTGATCGTTCTGTGTCTGTCGAGTTCTGGGCTTAAAACATATGCTACTGTTCCCTGCCTTCTTTGTTTCTGAGGCAATGGAAATTTGCTATAGAAGACACTAGTAAGTCAATCATAGAAAGTAGAAAGTAGAAGCTGGGGAGATGGTTTGGTGGGGAAAACACCTGCATGGCAAACTTGGAGATCTCCATCTGCATCCCTAGCACCCATGGGAAAAAGCCAGGCATGACTGCACTAGCCTGTAACCCCAGCAGCAAGTGACAAAACATGGCAGATCCCAAGAGCTCTGTGGCCAGCCAGGCCAAGCCAAAATGCTGAGCTTCCAGTTCAAGGAGAAACCCTGTTTGTAATAAGGCAGAGAGCTACAAGACACCAAATAATCTGCTGTGGCCTCTACATGAAAGTACCATACACATGTACTGCACACACAGACACACACAAAGAAAACAGAACGATGCCATCCTGAGATACTACTACTACTGTTCATACTTCTTTAGCTACTGCTGTGTTCATGTGCATACATACGTTTTATGGAGTCTCTTTCTTCTGGTGCTTACAGCTATTACAGCACTCATAAGAATGTAAGGCAAATATATGGACCTGGCTTTAAAAGTTGAACTGTTTTGGAAAACAGACTGAACTATTTCAAGAGGAGCCACCGCTACTGCCAGAAAAAGCATGGGGGAAACAGACATCATCATAAGGAGTTTGGAATGTAGTTGATTGGCAGCTAGCTCATCAAGTCTATGTATCAGAAAATGTGAGGTCGTGAAGCCCTTGGCTGAAGCAGAATCTTGGGTAAAATGAATTTCCAGACCAGCGTTTGAAGCAGGAGCACCTTAACTCTCCACACGCAGGTAGACTCATGGTTCCAGCCATAAATCAATCCTTCCACACTCTGTTCTGAACAACATGGCCGCCTTAGAAGAATTCAGAGCATTAAATGTTTGTTGAAGCTTACAAAGCATTCATATATGCAGCAACTTCATCTCAGAAGTCTTTGAGATTTCTTGTGATGTTATCTAGACCTTTCTAAAGAGCATATTTTCTTAGGTGCATATGCACTTGATTTAAATTTATCAGCACCAAATGAACATTAGCTGTGTATCTGTGGGACACTGCAGTCCATGTTTTGAATCTCATGTGTAGCATGGCCTCCTGATGGGGTGACCTGGGTGAGCCTCTTTGACCTCAGCCCTTTGATGCAGCTGCTTTGCCCTGGGGATGTTTTTGATGTGGTTCAGATTATGCTCTAGTGTTCACTAGATCCTTTCTGGTGACATACAGCTTAACATTTATTTAAGGCTCCACTTTCTCACCTTGGAGAGTGGGAATAATAATATGTACCTCAGGTATTTGTGATAAAGATTAAATAAAAATATTTTCTCAGCTCTTCCTGCAATGTCTATGACATTTCAGTTGTTCTGTAAATCATGGTAGTGGCAGTTGTGGTGCTCATGATGGGTACCATGGAGGAAAATACACCAAAGGTCTGTACAAAGTGGGCTGAAGACATGCTCTCTGCCCCTGAGGCTCTGGGACGGCCATTCCTACATGCAAGGAGTGACATGTCCTTAGTCACAAAATTTTAGAAAATCTAAAATTACAGGAGTTGCAGTCTCAGAAGACTTTAGAGTCAGGTGAGCACCCAATTGTTCACAGCTAACTCCTTCCTCTGTGTATTGACTTGGTCAGTTTTAGATGCGTTGATGGCTCATGCCTTTGCTGAATATTTTCCAGGTGCTCCGGGCTTTATTCCAGTATATCAGAAGGATCTATTTGCTACCAACATTGAATTGGAGTACATCCAGGCATTAACATTGGTGGCATCGGATAGGCATGCAGAATGGAAGTGCTAACAGTAAATGCAAACATGTGACTTAGAAAGTACTATAAATGGATTGGAAACAGAATACAAACTCAGAGAAAGCTGGGAGACATGAGAAAGGTAGAGAAGCCCCTTGCCCAGAAATCTGGTTAAATACCCTCGATAGCAGCTAGTCAGGAATTCCAGCACAACTGACAGAATTCAATCTCTCTTTTTTGATACAAACATGCAATTTTCTAGGAGTCTCACCAGAAACCTTACTGACAGGAAAATGGTATTTATTAAACCTTTGTGCAGCCATGGTGGCTTCTAGCTTACCTTATTGAATTATTATTCCATTCATGCACTTTTGGAGCCACTCTATAATTTCACTTAGGAGAGAGTCAAGAGGAAAGTAACTGGAGGGACACTGAAATGATATTCAAGGCTAGTGCCTTGTATAAGACACTGAGTTCTCTCTCTCTGTGTGTGTATCTGTCTCTGTCTCTCTCTCTCTCCCCCACCTTCTCTCTCTCTCTCTCTCTCTCCCTCTCTCTCTCTGTCTCTGTCTCTCTCTCTGTCTCTCTCTGTCTCTCTCTGTGTGTCTGTCTCTCTGTCTCTCTCTCTCTCCCTCTCTCTCCTTCTCTCTCTCTCTCTCTCTCTCTCTGTGTCTGTCTGTCTCTGTCTCTCCCTCTCTCTCTCTCTCTCTCTCTCTCTCTCTGTCTCTGTGTGTGTGTGTCTGTCTGTTTGTCTCTGTCTGTCTCTCTGTCTCTCTCCTTCCCTCTCTCTCTCCCTCCCTCTGTCCCTCCCCCCTCTGTGTGTGTGTGTGTGTGTGTGTGTGTGTCTGTCTGTCTGTCTCTGTCTATCTGTCTCTCTCTCTCCCCCACCTCCCCACACTTAACTACATATCATTTTCTGCTGCCCAGCCTTGAAAGACCCAAGCCCACACTGAGCATGTCTTTGTTTCTGACTATCTCTTCTTTTCTTAGCCTTCATGTTTAAGTTGTCTGTACTGGCTGGTTTTGTGTGTCAACTTGACACAAGCTGGAATTATCACAGAGAAAGGAGCCTCCCTTGAGGAAATGCCGCCCTGAAATCCAGATGTAAGACATTTTCTCAATTAGTGATAAAGGGTGGGAGGGCTTAGCCCATTGCAGGTGGTGCCATTCCTGAGCTGGTAGTCTTGGGTTATATAAGAAAGCAAGCTGAGCAAGCCAGGGGAAGCAAGCCAGTAAGCAGCATCCCTCCATGGCTTCTGCATCAACTCCTGCTTCCTGACCAGCTTGAGTTCCAGTCCTGACTTCCTTCAGTGGTGAACAACAATGTAGAAGTGTAAGCTGAATAAACCCTTTCCTCCCCAACTTGCTTATTGGTCATGATGTTTTGTGCAGAAATAGAAACCCTGACTAAGACACTGTCTTTTATAAAGTTTCCAATGTTGCTTCCAGACTGGCTTGTCCTGAAATTCTTTTCTCTGTCATAGTCACAAGCCATGGTTGGGCCATGAAATACTAGGGGTACTCCTCAGGTTGAGGAGAGTGATAACATGGAGTTGTCTCTGTCCCCTCACCAATGACCAATGCACTAACACAAGTATTAAACAAGGAACTATTGTGCACCACCAAACCCTTGTGACAACCGAGGCTACCCACAAGCAGCATGTTAAGAACACATAGAATTTCTTGGCATCTTCAAAGCAGATAGTGACTGCTAGCTTCCACCATGAAATGTTCTTGTGTAGCATTGCACAGAATAAAATGAACTTGAGTGGAGACTTTTAATGTTTCTTGTCTTGTCTCTCCCAACCCCATTCATTACTGTCATCACTGAAAAGAATGAAGAGGAAAAGCAGCCACAGTGTTCTATGAGTTAGATACAAGTCAGATACCATCTGTGCTGACAGAGTAAAAGAGGTTAGCTCTTAAGAATGGCTTCGTTTGTCTCAAATGCAATTGTGTGGTTTAATGGAAGAATTTTCCAGTCCATGAAAAGGAAGATGGAAGCAGATGAAAACTCCAATCTATTGATTGAATTTTAAGCTATTTTGGTACAGGATGTCCTCTCTAAGAAGTGCCCAGAGATTACCTGCAGTGAGGTTTACTTTGAGTATGAGACCTGCTGGGCTCAACATTCACATGCACAAACAAACACACACACACAACCACCACCACCACACAATGTGTATATGTGTGAGTGTGTGTGTGTGTGTGTGTGTGTGTGTGTGTGAGAGAGAGAGAGAGAGAGAGAGAGAGAGAGAGAGAGAGAAGAGAATGTGTATGTGGCATGTGAGTGTGTGTGTGTGTGTGTGTGTGTGTGTGTGTGTATACATACAAAATATGTGGCCAGCAGCTGATAGCAAAACATTTGTCCATGGTGTTTTAAAATGTATAATTTCATCTTGCATGACAACAGGTTGGTGGACATTTGACACCCTTTTCTACAACTGTGGGTCTGGCAGGCTTAGTGATGGGCTAGGAGTGAAAATTTGATTCTGGCTTAGTGTTACTATTGAAGCATATGTCCATGCCTCTCCTGTTCTGATAACACATCCTACTCAACAGATGGGACAGGGGCAGGCCTGAGGACAGAAGAGTAATCCTGGCTTCCATACTCTGCCTCACAGATGTATTTAACAAGGGCTTGACTTTTTTTTTTTTTTTTGAGTTCTGTATTGTTTTGTACTTCACTAAGTTTATCTGAAAGGAGTATAAATTCCCCTTTCCTTGAATACAGGCCCATAGAAGGGAGGGAAAGATGGTCCCTGATATTCTGGCTTGAAATCATTGAACTACATGATATTAAATTTGACATAACATAATTATAAGTTTTAGCCTAAAAATTGATATGGTAACTTAGATTTTCCTCAAATCAATGTTGAAAAGAGGTACTTTTCAAAGGTGCAGTATGATAAAGGAATATCATGTGTGTGCACATATGTGTGCTTGTGTGTGTGTGTGTGTGTGTGTGTGTGTGTGTGCGCGCACACACTCCTGTGCACCCAAGATATGAAAAACATCTCTCATAGGCTAGCCGGCCATATCCTATAAAAGTTACAAGCAAGAAACAGAGAGGGAGTAAGAAAGGAACCTGGTATCTGAAACCATGAATTCCCCAAATAGGTAAAAATTCTGCTTTCTCCTTTCCCCATGAACATATGTGGTTATTTCATAAAGTTGTTGTCTTGTTTCTGATTCTCTTTTATTTCCCAGCACTATGGCTACATCAGCTTTTGATTATCTGTAAGTGAAACACATAACTCTACCTGCTGAGTGTTGTGTTCCTCCTAGGCAATACACTCCTGTGCTGATGGATACTACAGCATTGCTTTAATGGGTGGGTGTGTAGGGAACTGATAAAGCTCACTCTCTTGGAACACTGTTCCCCTCGAGACCTGAGTAAACATCTACTGACCCCAGATATGGAATTGACAATAAACAAAACTAAGGATGTCATCAAACTCCAGCTTGAAAAATTCATGACTGTTGGATGAGGGTGACTTACAGCCATATGGATGAGAGGTTGCTTACATGTGCAGAAATGACACAAAGCCCACTCCAGCATTGTGACAGCTCACAAAAGCTGGAAACCTGACACAGCCTACAGTCAGCTCAGCAGGTTGAAATGTCCTTCCCAGGTAGCTCAAGATGGTTTGAATTCCAAGGGTCTATGCTTCCTCTAGCAGCTCAGCTTGTCTGAAAGTGTCTCAGAGCAATCCTTATGACTTATGTATGCTTGGTGATGGTATAACTTGTGGAATCTGGTCAGCTTCAGGAAATTCCTGAAGCTACTGAGTTGTTTAGTTCCTGGGCTTAAGAAGTTTCTCTGCAGAATGGATTGGTTCATCTCTCCTTAGAACATCCTGTGTCTTAATGAGCTTCAACCCAAGGTGGTGTGGGAAAAGACTGGACACTGGTAATTTTGAAAGTATACAGTTTCTAATATGCACCATAGCAGAAAGCTGTAAAGCCTTGAGTTAGGCACACAGTTAACACTTCCTAAATGTGGTTCTGGATACAATCCTCATACTAGCACATTCTGTACATGAGATTGCTCCATCCATTTTGCTGAAATTATAATCTCTTGGGGCAAGGCATGACTACTGACTTTTAGTGCTCTCCTATGATTATTTCAATAACTTTAATGCACAGTTAGAACCCCTTAAGAATTTATGAACAAAAATTGAAATTATTTGTTCACCCATTTAATACTTAGGACCCAGCACTTGGCATAAGGAAAGTACTCAATGTGTATTTTAAATGAATTAGTGGTACCTCCCCATACAATAGAATGTAAGGTAAATTAGCAAGTAACACAATAAATTATAAGCCACACAGGAGGAGAATCCCTTGTCTAAAAAAACTGAACGCATCAAACTAAAACAACTACTGTGTAACTCAGCAGTTTCACTAGTGGTATATTTCTAAGGGAAGTGAAATTGATCGTGTTGAAGAGATACACTGGCCACAATAACCAAGATGCATGATCAAGATACCCATCAACAGATACATAGATAGATAAAGAAAGTGTGGTAACATGAAGCATAGATCCACAATGGAATATTATTCTGCAATAAAAAATAAAATGAAGCATGGCATTGGAGAAGTGTGAGTGGAGTCAGAGTGTACTGCATGGGGTAAAATAAAATAAAGCTAGCCACAGCAAGACAAGCTGCACCTGTTCACATGTGCAGATGCTAAACTGTTGGTCTCAGAAGTGCAGAGGCCACTAGAGCCCACTAGAGCCCACTAGAGTCAGGTTGGGTAGCTCAAAGTAGGTTGGACAGCAGCTTCCAAAATAATTAGATGTACTAGCACATAATGTTCTATAGCACATAAAGTTATAACAATTGTTATATGTCTCAAAGTTTCCCAACACAATATGCTAATTATACTAGTACAATATTTCACATTCAAGCAAGGAACAAATAATTGCACTGCACCTCATAGACACATATAATTAGTATGTTAACTTATTTTATTGAATGATTAATTCTGTCTAACCAGTGACTCAACTAGCAAATACCTTTGTAGTAACTTCCAGAAGCCTAACGCAAAAGATGGGTGCTCATTCACACTTATACATGTGGCTGTCCTTGTCCACACACAGGAAGGGACTGGACACTCCAAGGAAAGTGAAGTCTGTCATAAATGATGACAACAGACTCCTGATGGGAAACAAAAACAAACAAACAAACAAAAAAGGTCTCATGATTTGTTGCAGGATATGTTCCTGCTACATTGTATCTGCAGTGAAGCTTGATGATGGGGCAGGAGATAAGAGTGGGTGGAGTGAAGAGTATGAAGAAGGAAAAGGAAGAGGAGAGAGGAGTAAGATGGCTTCAGATGTCCACGTGTCTCAGCAGTCAAAGGTAGTTATAAATATCAGGGTTAGGTAATGAGGTTAACAATTCTAATTGGTTGGGCATCTTGTGTATATCAATCCACTGAATAGTCTTTAAGCATTAAGAGTCTCATTTCTACTGGGTACCACGAGCATGGCAGGCATTGTCTGCTCTGAGCATGGTTTGAACAGTAGAGTCTACAGAGCTAACCAGCAAAGGCAGCAGCCACACCAGCTTTTTGTGGGTCCCCGGCCGACGCCTCTGGCTAGCTGGTGTTGTGTCAGAGTGGGGACATAGAGCATCAACATGGCAGCAGCCAAGCCGTGCATGCTGTTTTTTAAAGATCTCCCCTTTCGATGATTTCTGAAGCTCAATGACCGGTGGTTCCCTGAGTCTTTGGGCAGCTCTCTGCAATCACAGGAGGATTCTCTATTGCCTTTAATTTTCTCCTGTTTGATAAAGTTCTCACACGTTTTGGTAAATAGTCAATCAATACTCAATCCCATTTATGTCTTAGCAATGAAAACTTTTCCTCATCTCCAGGAGTCCCACAGCCCTGTCAGCTCAAGGTTCTGTCTGACTTTCAAGATGGTAGCCAAAGGGAGTGATATTCATTGACCACATCAGTCAACTGTTTCTGTAATAATGCCATGTAACAAAACTGCCCCCATCACAATGCTTCATGGTTGGAAACATTTTATTCACACACTCATGGGCTGACAGGGCAACAGTTTGGCTAATGTAATCTGAGCAGCTTGACTTCACACTCCAGCTCAGCAGCACACACTGAAAGCTGAATTGCAGATCCTCTCAGTGTGATGCCTTGTGAGGTCCAGGAAATAAAAGAACATGGCCTCACAACTATCGAGAGAGCTCAAAGGAAGAAAGTCCAGTCATACATCTGACTGCATCTTCAGGATCAACCTTAAAAATCAAGATGAAGGAGAGGAAAGTGTCCACATCACCCACTAAGAAGCCAAGACAATGGATCAGTGAATATGAAGTTCTATCAGTGAGAAGTTAGGTGTTCAGTTTATCAATATGGAAAAAAAAAATGCAGTGGTATACTAACTGAGAATCCCTGACAGGAGAGAATCCAGCAAGCACAGTTTACCTCTATACACAGTTTTTCATTGGTTCTTTTAAAGCATCATACCCTGACTACTAGAATTCAAATTTTTATAATTAGAAGCTCATGTTAGTTCAACTAAATCTGGTTTAGTAGACAGACTATCTTGTGTTTTTATGGATGTGACATTTGTCAATAAAAATCTGATAGCCTATGGCTTAGGCAGGAAGTAGGAGGTGGGACATCTGGGAGGAGAAAGGACTCTGGGATAGATCGAGGCCAGGAAGAATCATCTGGGAAGATGTGATGAGTTCAGACACGTGATGCTTTAGCACAGGTTAGCTATGTGGCAGAACATAGATTAAAATAAATGGGTTATTTTAAATCATGAACCAGTCTGAGAATAGTCTAGCTATATAGCCAAATTATTTGTAAATATATTTTTAGTCTGAGTCTTATTTCTGGAAACATGGGCTGGGAGGGAAAAACCAGGCCTAACTTCTACAATGTGACCTTAAACAAGTTGCAGAATCCCTGGGAGTTTGTTTGTTAAGCTGGGTTTGGGATGCAGCAGTTTTATCTCTGTGTGTAAACTGACAGCCATACTAACCTCACAGAGTGGCTGCAAGGAGTGAACAAATGAGAGAAAAACATCTGATACTTGTTCAGTCAATTTGTTCCCTCTCACCAGTCTGTGTGAGACCTGTTCATGGGATTTGCAGTTCATTTTCTTACCAGCAGAAAAGAAAGAAGAGAGACACTGAATGTCCCGGCATGGTCTTTAGACGCACATATATCTCTGTGTGCTCACCAAGTATGCATACTTATCTATCATCTATCTATCTATTTTTAGAGACACTGCCGTCCTCTCATTAGTGACCTGGCAGTTTCATACAAGAAAGAAAGACGTTCAACACCCTGTTCATCCCTCTAATCTAACTGAAATCTGTGCTATGCTTATATGTCCTTGGCTCTGTGAAGAGCCTCCTGGCCCTGCTCTGCTCTCTGCTGGGCTAGGGGTCATCCTTGTGCTATGTAACATGCATGAGCTAGGTCTCCATATTAACATTCAGCCTGCCAACTAGCACTTGTATTCTTATGTAGATCTCTGATGCACTGAAAACAATGGTCTGAGCTAGACATGGTGAAACACACTAGTTACCCCAGCACTTGGAAGGTAGACACAGGAGGATTATGAGTTCCATGCCAGCCTGGTCTATGTACTAAAACTTTGTTCCAAAGGGGGAAAAAAAATCAGAGCTGTCTTCACTCAATAAAACATGGGAGACACTGGCAGGTTTCTCTTTGTTGGTCCTGGCTAGCATCCAGCTCTTATCATCCCTCCTTTGCAAAACTATTTTTATCTCTCGATTTAGTTTTAACTAAAATTAAAGTTTCCCTGGGATCCTGTACTAAATTAAACAACACATTCCTGCTTTTTCTTACAACAGTCTGAGTTGGACTTGGGACTCCCAACTGAAACAATTCTGACATATACAGATACTGAGCCTGGCCAGTGTCTCCAATCACATACCTAGAATATAGAAGTGAGCAAATTGTTTCTGACTCCTGGTTGGAACCAAGACTTAGGTTAGACTTCAGAGCACGCAGGGAGAGCATGGCCTGTTGCTCTGATAGCCTGAGACCACAGACGGGAGCTTGGGGGGAGGGAGTACAAGCAGACACGGAGGCATGTGGAGGCCTCTGAACCCCACTTCCCCAGCCTCATCCCCCAGCGTGGGAATCGCCATGCTCTTCCCAGAGGACCAAATGCAGGGAGCTGGCGGTGATGGGAGAAGAGAGTCAAATAGCTCAGCTTCTTCCCAAAGCTGATGCATATTTTTAGGAGTGAGTGGAACTCATTAGTACCGTGACATTCCTGGTGTGGGTCTAGTCACCAAGCTGCCTGTGGCCTTTGATGTTGGCACGCTACAGCTGTTCTTACATGTCTGTTCTGAAAGTGAGATCAGACACCTAATCCTCTCCCACAAGCCATTGCAAGTTAGTCTGTTTCTTCCTCTCCAGGCTCCCAGAGCCTTCAGACTTGTCTTCCCTGCCCCGCCCCCACACACACATAATTCAGAGGGGATTTTCTTTTCCCTGTCTTGTATTTCCACAGCTTCATAAAACTCTATATGATTAAGGGATTTCAGACACCGGTGCCATATTATACAACTTATTAAATAATTAATCGTCTAAGCCTCAACCTACATTCAAAGACATGGAGTGGGCAAAAAGAAAATGGGTCTTATTGGAACCCACAGGGACAACGTGGACACTGACACTTTCCAGAGGAAGAACGCTGCTGCAGCCAAGTTGTGAATGTGCTGTTCAGAGTCACACTTATGAGGGAATCGGTACCTGGATGCTGGGCCTCTGCACATAAGAAAACATAGTCCCTTCCCTTGACTTCTGTGTACATCGGAGACATGAACAAACTAAGCAAGAAAGAATGAAGTCCCCATAGCAGGGACATCTGATTTTCTATCAGGACCAAATCCAGATGCCCAGGTCTTCCAATCTGTGTCTTCACCTGCAGTCCTTAGAGGGGCCTGGCAGGGGTGTGGTGAACTCTCATGATTACCTGCTGATTTTTACCACCATCGACACTTACTTCAGGGTAATAATAATTCTCTCTTGGTTGTTGGTGATCTTTTGTTATTTGGGTTTTTTTTTCTTCTGTTTTATTTATGAACCAAACTTTTGCATAAAATTTTTAGCAAATTGTGACTTTTTAAAATAAGAATTATCTGTGAAACAGCATCTTGGAGATTTTGTGAGTTTTAAGGAGTTTGGTGGTAGTTATCAATCTCTAACTAGTTTTAGGTGATCTCTACAAACTAGTTAACTTGGCCTAACTGGAGAAGTCTCTATACTCACTTCATTATTGCAGGTCTAGTCT
>JANHMN010000007.1:441918-474656 GCA_030674055.1 Rhabdomys pumilio | reverse complement strand
GGTGTATATCCAGCCAGGTACTTGGGAGGCAGAGGGGGGTGGGGGACCTTTGTCATCAGTTTGCTTTGTACTATACTCTGATATTTGAAAACCAGTTACTTTCAGTTACTTTTCTCTCAGTTGTTCTCCTTGATGCATCAGTATTTTTCCTATAAATTTTAAGACCTTTCTCTTCCAGTTCTAAAATTAAACTTATTTTAAAGTTTGACTGAATATTATACACTTGCCTGTTTGAATGTCTTGGTGAACTTGGTATTTTACTGGTTTTGAGCCTCCCTTTCTTGGAACATGACGTATCTTCCCATTTATTCATCTTTTGCTTTATGTCTTTCAATAACAATTTTATGATTCCTTTACGCGGGCCCCACATTTTGTTATCTTTACTGCTAAGTATTTTGTAGATATTGAACAAGGAATGTTGTTTTTCTATTTCCATTCGCAGATGATTTTGCCACAACAGAGAAAAACAATTTACATTTTATATCTCTATCTTGTGTACAAATGACCTAATAAATTCTCATTATTTTTAAACAGTTCATTTGATTTTATAGCCTGGCCTGGAGTGCTTTTAGAGGAAAAAAAAACTTCTAAAAAAATATAGATAGCCCATATGATTTCCTGTCTATCTCCACATGTTTATTTCAACTAGCAACCTATCCATTAAAACATTCTATACGTTTATTCTAATGCCCTAAAACTGGCTATAGGCATGCATTTAAAAGTCATTGTTTAAGCTCCTTCTGAAAGAGAAGGAAGAGTCTTGTAGGAATGCAATCTACCAGAAGGCTAAGTAATACAAGTCTTGGGAGACAGTCCAGACAGACAGAAAAGATGTGATCTTCCATGGGGGCCCAGAGATGAATAAAATACCATCCTTGTCAGTTAGGGAAAAAGCCACATGTTAGTATGCAAGGCTGATAAAATGAAGTTTTTAAAATCTTAGAAACAGAGAAAGGTAAGAGAGCATGGGAGCAGGTTAAGATGGAGAACAAGAAATAAGTTCGGTGAAGAAGAGGTTTTAGGAGCTGTGATATTTACACAGCAGCCCCCAAGACCTGAATTTGTGCAAACTTGATGATAGCGTTGGAAACTCAAGAATTCAAATGCCTCTGGAGCACTGTGTGCATCTTTTAAAGAGGGCTGTGGCTTCATGGGAGCACGTTCAGAAGCTCACACTCGGAGTAGTAAACACCCTCTCTTAGTACCCTCTGCTTCATCTTAAGCACTTCCTTTGTGGTATTCTTGATTGTAAAGTCTGTTTTATCTTTTTGAGGGCATGGGGATGGCGGGGCGGGGGTGGGGGGTGGGGGGGCGGGGCAGGGGAGTTGCTTAATTTCCTACCAATTTTTAAAATAAAGTGAAAGGGGAAATATGGTTATCATCTTTTTTTATGTCATAAGAAGCTGGGACTCGGTTTTATGTAATTTAATCAGAGTGTTTTATGGTTCATAAAATCAGTCGCCCTCTGAATTCAAAATGGTGTTTTCCACGGGAAAAAGATTCACCAAGAACATGGACTTTTCAGATCCATTTGTTCTTGGTGTCTGCAATGTTCGAGGAGGCATTTACAGCTCGGCTATGCTTGTTCTAAATGTCATGAGCGACAGACTCTTAACATTAGAGAGAATATCTTCATTTAACATCATCTGAGTCAATATTGTTGCAAAAGACATTTGCTCAGTCTCATAAAACACCAATTCCTTCAGCCTGGAGACACAAAAGATCGTCGAAACACTCTGATATCATTTTTCATGGGACCAAGAAGAGAAACTCGGCAGAGAGAACAGCTGGATCCTCCTTGGGCTTTGAAAAGAACACTGAGCCTCCAACCAGACAGCATACACCAACTGATATGAGGCCCCTGACACATATACAGCAGAGGACTTCCTGGTCTGGCCCCAGTGAGAGAAGGTGCACCTAACCCTTGAGAAACTTGAGGCCCCAGGGAGTGAGGCGGTCCAGTGGGGTGAAGGTGGTGACATCCTCTTGGAGAGGGGTTATGGGAGAGTTATGGGGGAACTAGGGGATAAGGAACAGTCAGAGGCAGACTGGGAAGGAGATAATGACTGAACTGTAAAAAAAAAAGATTAAAGAATAAAATTTTTAAATGATAAAGATTAAATAAATAAGTGTACCTACTTTCCCTCTGCTAGAAGAAGAAAAAGAAGAAGGAGGAGGAAGAAGAAGAGGAGAAGGAGGAGGAAGAAGAGGAAGAGGAAGAGGAGGAGGAAGAAGAGGAGGAGGAAGAAGAGGAGGAAGAAGAGGAGGAGGAAGAGGAGGAAGAAGAGGAGGAAGAAGAGGAGGAAGAAGAGGAGGAAGAAGAGGAGGAGGAGGAAGAGGAGGAAGAAGAAGAGGAGGAAGAAGAGGAGGAGGAGGAGGAGGAGGAAGAAGAGGAGGAAGAAGAGGGAACAGTGATCTGTTGGCCTCCTCTCTTCTCCTAACATTTCTCTCTGAAAGACAACCAATGTTTCTCTGTCATCCTGGTTATGCATGCAGTCACTGGTCTGGAAGGCTAGGATCCCTGAAGTACGGTTTTACATCTCCCCTCTCACTACTGTCTCACTAGCTAGTGACTTAGCAGGTGAAAAAGTGTTCTCTGGCCTGTTCATCACAGGCTTTGAGGCTTACTGCTCACCTTTTAGCCATGACTGTGACAGAGCACACAACAGCTACCCCCTCCCACTCCATCTCCCATACATTTCTAAAGAGAGTAAGAGATACCCATTATTTGACAAACCACTAACTAATTATAATATCTAGCTTAGATCTGCCTTCCTCTTAGGGTCTAAAGCCCTGATTAGGAAATGATTCATTCACTTGTTCACCATGTAGTTATTAAAATACAGAGCAATTGAGCATCTCCTGCCTGTCAGATAATGGAAGTTAACATGGTACACCATATTTCTTCCACTTTTTTCTGAGTCAGGAAAGAAAGACAGGGAACACCAGTAGGGCACAGTAAGAGAAAGGAGCCCCCAACCCTGTAGTCTGCTTGAAGCATTTCACCAGCTGTCAGGAATCCCAGAACAATTTACAAAATCCACTGTGGAGGCAGCCTGAACCGTTCCTTATATACAAGGGTATTTCAAAGAAGAATAAACTATTAGTGAACCATGCATACAGCCTAAGCACACGTGGCCTTTCTCTGTTTCCAGATGTGAACCTGCAATTTTATAGGAATCTCATCAGCCACTGCATCTACAGTAAAAGATGTTTCTCAAACCTCTTGTGCAACCTTTATAAATCATTGTTTTATTTGATCAAATTGTAACCCTATCCAACACATCCTCAGGAACCTTCCTTTGACCTCATTTATCAAAGAGAAGAGGGGAAAAAAAAGATCCTTCAGTAAACCCTGCAGTAATTTCAGAACCTACCAAAGCAGTAGGCATCCAGCTGGTGTGAGAAGCCCACAGCTATATCTCTCTGTTAACTTCTACACTGAAATCTGTGTTAAAATCTCCTAATAAACTCTGATTCAGCTTCATAATGGCGCATCCTAAGAAACTTTTTCTGTGTTAAAAGAAATGTCAGAAAAAACTCTTCAGAGGACAGCATGGAGCTGTGCCCCAGCTCCCCACAGCCACGGACAGCACTAACATCAATAAGTTATTACTGGCACTGGACCTACCAGCTGGAGATACAGAGTGAACAGGAACTGCCTCTGCTCATGCTTTTATGGTAGAACGGCACGCTGGTGTCTTTTAGCCTGGTGGTTATTGACTAGAACGAGGGTATAGGATATATCTCTGGCTGACATGATTAGTTTTGGTATTAGAGTCTAAGAGGCAGAGGCAACAGACATTCTAGGTACCTGTTGTGTACAGGATACTTCCAACAGTGAATTGAGTCCTAAAGCTAAGAACTTTAAGCCAACTCCTGCTTGGCCTTTTGTTTTTAAATCAGTTCACACACTGTGACCTTCTAAGATCCAAGTAGTTCAGTATCTATAGATAACATCTTGTTCCTGAGGATGCTAAGGTTTAGCCGTGTGTATAAACATATAAAATATGTTTTAAATAGTGGGGGGGTCATGAGTAGTAAAGCTGAATTAACTGATCACTTCCTGTGGTTAAGTGAACTAAGCTGTCATGAAGATCCATGTAGTCTGGGGCTGGGGGAAAAGCAGAGGGCCATATACAGAACCTGGACATACATGCCAGACAGGTTTGCCACTCTGATGCTCTGAATCCTAAGTACACTCAAAGCCACAGGCCAGTGAACCAAAATATTTCCTTAGCATGGGGCATTGGAGAGGGCCAAACTCGTGCTTTTCAAGAAGCAAGTGGATTTGTAAATATACAAATTTGTTATTAAACTTTAATAACAAATCGAAGTAAATGAGTTCAAGTGGACTTAAATAGCATTCCAAGCTAATAAAACAAGACAAGGTGTTCAGAACACTCACCCATTTTAGGGGTAATCAACCACCATAGCTAGGAACACAAAGTTACAGAAGCTAACATGCTAAAATCTAGACCCATCCTTGTAAATGGCTAAACTTGTCTTTCTGAAATACACACACACACCACATTTGTACATATATAAAATCTAGATTATTTACTGTCATTGAATTGCCTGCAATATATATATATACATATATATATATGTGTATGTATATATATATATATGTGTGTGTGTGTATATATATATATATATCCTGTTCAAAGGTTGTCCTCAGAATATTTCTAGAAAACAGCAACAGCAAAAGCCTTTCCTGATAAATCTTTTAAGAGAATCAGAACTTTCCATTTCATTCTAAGAAGAAATAGTAAATAACTCATAATCGTTAGGAATAGTGTTTTGTCTCTGTTTTAAAGCCCCTTGGGTCCAGGAGGTGATTTGTGCTTTTAGAAACAGCGACTGTGAAATGCCTTTCTGGATGGCCTTATGAGGCCCTGCTCCCGGTTCTTATCTTCAGTTCTCAGGAAAAACAGTAGGAGGTGCCTGGATTGCAATGTCCTCAGAATGATCAGAAAAGCCAGGTCTATCCCTGCCTTCCTTGGAGTAGGATGTCTCACTGCACTTTAGCCCAGCGACTAAAGCTTTTGTTCCCAAGCTATAAAGTCCAGGGCGAGTGAGCGTGAGCAGCTCTTCAGGGTTTCTCTCACAAGCAGTCAGGGCTTCTCTCGCCTCACATCTTGCCTCAGTCTTGGGAGAGACACTCGTCACTGACTCCCAGGCTCTCTGCCCCTGCTGGCCTTGTCTCTAACAAATAAAACTGCTTCTTACCCCTTATGTGTCTGTTTCATCTCACCAGAGTGACAAGACTCATGCCGCCCACAGTGCTGTCCGTGTAGTAGGTGTCCCAGTTGGGATTAATTTGGGATTAATTTCCACATGCAGGGAGCCTGTTTCCTGTGGGCTGAAGCACTGAATGTGAGCTTACGAAGCTGTTCTCTCCGTTCTCAAACCTTATCAATTCTTGAGTAGAAATACTCATTTCTACTAAATTAAAATTTCAGCAGCTCCTTTCTTCTGAGAAACGACTGAAAACTGACCCGATTTTTCAAATGTCTGTGTCTCTGCTGAGTACATAAGTCCCTCCCAACATTTGGAAAGTCGTGCATCGTATTTAAAGCCTAAATACATTATTTGGCACCAAAAACACACTGCGAGATTTTGAAGATTAGGCCCTATTTGTGGCATCACTTCTCAGAGGACAGGCTACTGAGATTGGTTGACAATTACTATTCCTCATCTGGCCTCGGGGTCCCTGACAAGGAGCACAGAGCAGAAAGCAATTAGAAAAGGCAGGCAGAATGTCGGCAAGGCGGCACAATGTGGCACCTCGCAGAATCACCAAGGAGAAGGATTAAGGAAAATCATCCAAAGTAATTATCCCAAAGACCAGTGGGACCGAGACAAATCCCCCACAAGTTCTCAAGATGCATCGTAATGTTCTCAGCCCCGAGGGCTGAAGGTTTGCCTGAGTGATTTCACAGAATAAGGAATACAGTCAGACAAACCCCAATTCAACATGAACCAGCAAGTGTGTCTACTCATACGCTTCCACCTCATTTCCTTCTGTAATTTCTCCCTCTCCTCCTGACCCCTGCCTCTTCCCCATCTCCTCCCTTCCCTCCCTCCACATATATGTACATATGTATGTATATATGTGGATCCATATATATGGCCAAATGTATATAGGAATGTATAAATAAAAAAAACTTGTAATTTTTCTTTTTTTTTAATTGCACTATCTGTTCATTCTGAGCGTGTGTTTCTACATTGGTGTGAGCAGACATGCAACAGCACAAATGTGAAGTCTGAAGAAAACCCGTGAGATTCAACCTCACTACACTGTGTGTGTGTGTGTGTGTGTGTGTGTGTGTGTGTTGGGGATCAAGTTCAAGTAGTCAGTCTTGGAAGCAAGCACCTCCACCCACTGAGCCATCTCTGCAGTCCCAGGGCTTTTAAATTAAAAAAAAAAAATTGTTAGATGCAGTGACACAGGTATATCAGAATGTAGAGATAGGGAATCAGAAGTTCAATGCCATCCTTAGCTACATAGTTAGTTCAAGACCAGTCTGTGCTACATAAGATCCTGTTTTAAAATAAAACAAGGGCCAATGAGATGGCCCAAGAGGGAAAAGCACCTGCTACTGTTGGATTTTAAAGACTCAGTACCACAGGACATGCTCCCCCAGGGATACTCACAGACAAGACTGCTGTAATAACATGAGGTTTATTGATGAACTGATAATAGTCGGTACCTGGGTTCTCTGGTATGAAGGCAAGAAGAACCCCAAGCCAAAATTGAGGGCAGTATTTATACCATATTCACAGGGCTCATAAAGGCAGTTTTACCTCTTAATCAATAACTACAAAGGCTTACTTCAACAGCTGTTCCCATGCTCGGTTTCCGTTCCCAGGCCCGGTTGCTAAGTAACTCAAATTTGCACCTAACAAAGGTCAGCTTAAGTAGCTTCTATTTACCCAGGTTTTACTATGTTAAGGGCTAATAAACTCTTATCTTGGGCCCTTTCCTCTAGAATGTTTGTTGAGCCTTTGAAATGTGTTTCTCCCAGGATGTGTTCCTAGGGGAAGTTAATGTTTGAGTTTAAAACCAAAATCAGAGCTTTTTATTAATTTTAAGTTTCTACACTGCAACCTGATGAAGCTCAGGTTGATTTCCTGGAACCCACAGAGAACTGTCAAAGACAAAAACTGACTTCCACAAGTTGTCTTCAGACTTCCAGTACAGTCTACGGCATGCGAATCAACCCCACATACAAAAATAAATAAAATCAAACTAAATAAACTAACATAATCATTAAGAAAAATTAAAACTAGTGTTTTGAAATTGTCATCTTGCCTAGCCTGGTTTTTTTTTTTTAAATTTATTTATAAGACTATTTTGAAATTAATTTGGATAAACTTCCAAGTGACTGTAACACCTTTTATTCAACACATGCATAGACCTTCTTGGTTGTCTAATTTTAAACATTCCATATAAACAAACAACATAGCGGCGGTATTTTATATCTACTGGATTCCCTGTGTCACTGAGTTGCAGTCATTAACTACTCAGCTGTAGCTGCCTGCTGCCACTGATCAACTGGGTTCACCTGAAAGCAGGGCTGAGAACAAAAGGGGGATGGAGGGCAGAAGAGATGAAGCCAAGACAAAGTTCTCTGATCAAAGCTCAATGCTTTAATGTTCAGCTCTCAATTTAAAGGGAAAGGCCCAACCCTTTCTGGTTTAAGCTGCAGATGAGTGGGATAATCCGATAATCTGTTCTTGGTCACAGCCGGAGACATCTCAAGGCAAACCCAGGGGCAGTTCTTCTAAGTTCCGTGCAGTCAAGATGGGTTAACTCTACCTAGATCCTATCACTTGGTCTGTTGTGGTAAACAAGGTCTCTCAGGCCTGCTCAAGCCTGGAGGAAGGGCACACTCAGCAAAGAAAACTATTGTTTAAAATTGTGAATAGCTGCTTAACCTGAAATAGACTATTTTATGATATGAGACTTTTGATTTGAAGGCTTTGATGAGTTAGAGAAATCCCTTTGGTTAATAACCTGTTTGAACTTTCAAAGGTATCACCATTCCTGATTTCAAGCTGTACTACAGAGTAATAGTAATGAAAACCAAATGTTATTGACATAAAAAAAAAAAAAAAAAGACAGAGTGATCAATGGAATTGAATAGAAGACCTAGAAATAAACCCACACACTTATGGTCACTTGATATTTGAAAAAGAAGCCAAAACCATACAAAGGAAAAAAGAAAGCATCTTCAACAAATGGTGCTGGTCTAACTGCATCTAGAAGAATGAAAATAGACCCGTATTTATTACCCTGCACAAAACTCAAGTTCAAGTGGACTAAAGACCTCAAAATAAAACCAGATGTACTAAATCTAATAGAAGAGAAAGTGGGAAGTAGCCTTGAATGGATTGGCACAGGAGACAAATTCCTGAACAGAACACCAACAGCTCAGGCACTAAGATCAACAATTGATAAATGGGACCTCATGAAACTGAAACGCTTCTGTAAGGCCAAGGATATGGTCAATAAGACAAAATTGCAGTCTACAGAAAGAGAAAAGAGGGCTAATATCCAAAATATATAAAGAACTCAAGAAATTAAATGCCAACAATCCAAATAACCCAATTAAAAATGGGGTACAGATCTAAACAGAGAATTCTCAACAGAGGAATCTCTAATGGTTGAGAAGCACTGAAAGAAATGTCCAAGGTCCTCAGTCGTCAGGGAAATGCAAGATAAAACAACTCTGAGATTTCATCTTACACCTATCAGAATGGCTAAGGCCAAAAACAAGCGACAGCAGATGCTGGCAAGGATATGGAGTAAGCCGAACACTCCTCCATTGCTGGTGGGAGTGTAAACTTGTACAACCACTTTAAAAATCAATCTGTTGGATTCTCAAAAACTGTCAATAGTTCTACCTGAAGACCCAGCTGTACCACTCCTGGGTATATGCTCAAAAGATGCCCCACCATCCCACAAGGGCACTTATTCCACTATGTTCATAGCAGTTTTATTAGTAATGGTCAGAAACTGGAAATAACCCAGATGTCCCTCAACCAAAGAATGGATAAATAAGATGGGTTCATTTACACAATTTACTCTGCTGTTTACACAGATTACTCAGCTATTAAATACAAGGACATCATGACATTTTCAGACAAATGGATGGAACTAGAAAACATCATCCTGAGTGAGGTAACTCAGACCCAAAAGGATATGCATGGTATGTACTCACTAATAAGTGGATATTAGCCATAAAATTCAGGATACCCATGCTACAATCCACAGACTCAAAAAAGCAAATAACACGGAGGGCTCGAGCTCGAGTGCTTGAATCTCACTCAGTTCTTTCCTCCCACCGAGTTTTCTCAGGATCAAACTCTAGCTTGGTGGCAGGCCTTTACCCTCTGAGCTATTTTGCTATCAGAATTTGGAGCTAACAGAGAAATTTAGTCTCTTGATTTCAGGGTCTTGCTGTATAACTAAGATGACCTCATGAACACTGAGATTACAGACATTATCAACCACACCCAGCTTTTAGTATTCTTTTTCAAATTTGAATGAAAGCCAATTTGATCACAGGAGTTCTATTGAAAACAACAGGATATTTAGAGCTCAAGTGAGCTGTAAAAAAAAAAAATGCAATCATAAAAAATGAAAAAGATTGCGTTTTAGAAAGAAACCAAGAGTTTTTCACCAGAGATTCAATGATCACTCCATATGTCATTCTACAGCAATGAAATGTACTTTTAGAGACCATTAGGTAGCTAGTTTTTGCCTTCACAGCTAAGTCTGCTAAGAACAGTGGCCTAGAGCTCAGCTGTTCTCACATGCAATTTCTCAGTCATATCCAGCAAATTCCTCCATCTCCTTTACGTATTGAATTTAGCATACTAACAAAATCTGAAGTGAGTTCTGGGCTACACAAAACTACTTGCAGACTAGAGGACTCACTGGCTCTATCTACATGAGTGTGCTTGAGGATTTTGAAACTATTTACCTGTTGTCTTCATTGGCAAATAAGCCCTGCAAAATGACCTACATGGTCGGCACCAAGCTCTTGCTGTCAGCTCAGCTCTTGGTCCTTAAGGACCCTTCTGTACACTCTGCAGCCATGCCTGAATTTTCCTGCCTACCCCAAGTCACGTTCAGATACTCATCTTTGCAACCGCCATGATGTGGAATCTCCAGGGCAAAGTTAAAACTTTAGTACAAAGTACTTTCCCTCAATCACTCAAACTCCTGTGGCCTCACGATCTAAATAAGTAGGCTTTGATTTAAAAAGGGCTTCATTTATATATTGGGCTGAGATAAACATAATTAGAAAAGCACAGATACATGGGAGCAAAAACAAAATAAAGTACCAAAGCCAACTTTAAAAAAATAGAAAGTTTTAGTTCTCTCACTTCCAGGAGCAAATACTATGAATACACACACACACACACACACACACACACACACACACACACACACCACAAAGTCAGCATTTCCTGTTTGTGCAGACAAGACAGAGTCCAAATGATGCTGAACCCTTCAGCATCAGTTCCTAGAAAAAACAATTAAGAATAGGCTGTCCTTTCTGAAGAACGATTCCCAATAAAAAGCCAGAAGCATGTCAAGAGTGTTGGGGTCATTTCTCCCGATAGCCTCCACTCTGCAGCCTAAACAACTTTCTCCCTTCATAGACCATTTCCATCCCTGTTCTCCTGTCGCTAGGTGAACGCTAACCTCCCAGGAAGGCATTACCACATGGTTCCTCTACTGCACTGTGAACAGCTTGAAATACAACTCATAAATTTCCTGTAAATGTTCTTATCCCTTCTACCTGTGTCGGGGGTCTGTGTACTGCTGAGCTGTCACAGGCGCTGTCTCTTGAAAACCCTCTCATTTCTCTTTCAGTGTTAGTTCTTAAGGAGTCACAAAGCAAAACAAATGACTCTCATAAAATTATAATGGTGAACAGGGAAATTCATGAGGCCCTTCTCCAGGATGACAGTTGCCACAACTCATGCTTGCTCAGACCCTTTAAGCACCTATCTCCTCTGCCCTCGAGGGAAATGGGCTCCTGGGGGGAGGGGTGTTTCAGGACCTGGAAGGGCAGCAGGAGCCTCTCTAGTTTTCCACACCACCCTACACCTCTTCTGATTATCGTCCTGTGCCACCAGAGTTGCCCCAACTGACGTCACAAGTGGTGACCTACAAGCTGGCTAGCCCAATAGAAATGGTCTGTTTATTCATTTTCTGTTCTCTCAAAAGGAATGAGGCTCTTGATTACCTCTTTCTATGAGAAAAATGTCTTCATCAGTTGGGTACTGAAATATCTCATCCTGAATCTGGCTTTCTTTTCATTCTCTTTGGCTGTCTCTACTCCTCCAACTTCTAATACCGTTAACCTTCTCTCTTTTTAGCTGGTCATGCTCCTCATTCAGTCTCCCATTGCTCTGGGGAGACTTTTTTTACCCTGCTTCAAAAATACAATGACCTTACTAGGTCATCGACTCCACTGTTTCTATCTCTCTGTTCAGATGGCCAAGGGGCACTGTACATTGTAATTGTGTGCTTCTTTGGTGAGTCAAATTTACAAGATTTGAAACTGAATTACTAATTGTTCCTTAAAACAGTCTCTCACTCCCCATCTCAGTTGTGGTGCTCTGAATATGCTTGAACCATGGGAAGTGGCACCATTAGGAGGTGTGGCCTTGTTAGAGGAGGTGTGGCCTTGTCTAAGGAAATGTGTCACTGTGGAGTTGGGCTTTGAGGTCCCTATGCTTAAGCTATTCCCAGTGTGGAAGAGACATTCCTCCTGGCAGCCTTTGGATCATGATGTAGAACTCCTAGCTCTTACAGCACCATGCCTTCCTGGACACTGCCAAGCTTTTTACCATGATGATAACGGACTAAACCTCTGAAACTGTAAGCCAGCCCCAATGAAATATTGTCCCTTACAAGAGTTGCCTTGGTCATGGTGTCTCTTCACAGCAATGAAACCCAGTAAATGATCTAGCTCCACTCAGTTGCTCAAAAGTCAGGATAGACCAGTTTTCTGTATTCTTTTCTTCAAGACTATGCTGAGCCTCATCCATATCTTGTCTCAGACCCAACAATCTTCCTCACTTCCCTGCTCTGGGCCAAGCCTCTGGCATGCTTCTCACCCCCTGTGCCCATTCAATGAATGTGTCACACAGTGGCAGAGTACATTTGCTGAATACATCAGATCATATATTATGCTGTTCATAGCCTTCTATGGCTACTTAAAGAAAGACACTACTAGCATGACTCAGGCTCACAACTACCTTCCACTTGTACACATACTCCAGTTCCACTACTGTGCCCTATCTCTCCCACTCCTCTCTGCTCTGGGAACGTTCTTTCTGCCCCACAGTCTGCCTGGGTTCCTCTTTGGTTCCAGCTTTCCGATGTGCCTCAATTTCTACCTGTCTTCTCTTTTCCCATCTGACTAATTCCTTCCTTGCTTTAAATCTCACTTGAGGCAGATTTGCTGCCAAGACCTTCTCCCTGGTTCTTGAGGCCAGGGTCTTTATCCATGCCTTGAACACCCATGGCCCAATAGTATGCCCTTCTCTGATATTCTCTGTGCCTCTATTTGTGGACTTAATGTTCTCCTCTCCAGTCTGATAGCTAGACTTCATGCGTTCAGGTCTTGGGTCTCTCTCATTCACAATAAAGTCTTCTAGGCCTACAACCTTGCTGGCACATAAATGATGTCTAACAAACAATTCAAAGTCAGATTGAATTTGCTGTTTCAGCCTTATAAAGAGCAGGAGTTGAGTCCTTGCTTCTTTGTATGCCTTTCATTTTGGTCCATGCATATCTAAAGGGTTGTCCAGGACTGATGCTTTGTTGAGGACCGTTCTCTGGCTGGCTTCAAAATGTTGAGAGCCTTTACTCTGCCTGCCCAGCTTGCGCTGCTGCTCGGGTCCACGGGGCTAGAGTTTAGCAATAGAGAGAGCAGGGGGAAGACTCGAAGAATAATGACAAGCCAGAGGTTCTGGAGTCAAGTCTCAAGTCTCCTTTATTGTTTCTCTTCTATTGGCGCATATTCACTCTTGTTCATTCCTCTTAACCCTATTTACTCATATACCTCTTAACTCTATTGACTGTATATATCTTTAACTCATATTCACTCCTCTTAACTTTATCAACTCATATATATTCTTACAAGGAAATCCTGGGTATTTATAAGCACACACAGGAGAACACAGGTGAAAACATTTTACCACGTGCACCATGCAGCTGGGGTCACTAAACAGCAAAACAAGCTATGTGGGATAAACAAGATATTTGTTAGAGTGTGCTCAGCTGTTGTAGGCTGCTGAAAAACCAAGTCTCTAACAGGGAAAATGGTTCCAGATGGCTGCAAAGATGGTAGCTGCTTTCTAGCTGCTTTCTGCTTAAAGTCGGCTCCCTACAATGCTTGTCTCAGCTCTCTTCATCCCTCCTCACATGCATCTCACCCACTGGGCCCAGCACTGCCTTCAGAGTTACTGGAACTTGGTGAATGTTTAGGACTGAGTGACAGGAGCTGGCCTCTGTCCAGAGATGACACAGAAGACTCACAGAGCACAGGCTTGATACCAGCACACCCAGGACTGGGCTCCTTACATCATCCTTCAGGATTTTAGTCAGGTTATACCAAACCTCTCAGAGCTTCATGTTCTTCCTTAGTTGTAGAATGGGAATAAGAATGAAAATAGCTAACTCAGATCACAGAGAAGTTTTCAAGTCACCGTTCCCTCTAAAGTTTCAATAATTTTAATCTGTGAAACAAATTGGCAATAGATAGCAAGAAAAAGAACATACAAATTTCATTACCTCCCTAAGGCATAGAGATTCGAGACTCAAAGAGGCTCAAAATGACTGAATCCTGCATAGAATAAGAAAAGAGAAGAGGCTTGAATTCTGAGGAAAGGGAGATGGTGTAGGCTGCAGAATAGTCAGGGGAACATGCACACAGTGGACCAGGAACGAGGGTCTTCCTGCTATTCACAGAAGTCTTGCAGTAACAGCCACATGGATCAGGTGTCAGATAGCCAGTCTGTACTTTCTTTTATTAAGAACCCTCTTAGGCAGAGAGTGGGGGAGAGGTAAAAATATGTGACCGAGAAGATTCTGCCAGTACCCACTGCTTACTGACATAGATGGATGCAAACCTTTTTTTAACCAAAGGACAGCTTTCAGAGCCATTCCCACATCTGCAGAGGTCTGCAGTTTCTCTGAATAACGAACTTGAAATATATCAAAGAAATATATTTAGGGTTAGATATTTTATTCTCCTACACGATGGGCAAAGATAAATTGAATATAAAACACAGAAATGATCCCTCCCTCCAGTGGTGAGCATTTAATAAACAATAGCTGTCACTATATAGCCAAACTAGGTCAACTATAAAAATTCTAATTATGCCTCTAACAAAGCAGGAGTTACTAAATAAATGACTGTATATACATGCCAAGCAGCACCACACAGTCATAGTAAATGCCTTTAAGTAATATCAGCTAAATGGAGTAATGTCCATACTTATAATACCCATACTTATAATATTAACAAAAGCAAATCTAATAACTATGTATCAGACAAGTCACAGGGTTAGAACTGAGAGCATACAGCAGCAAAAGCAGTCCCATGGGTCCTGATTTATGGAACTTCAGCATACATGGAGGGAGAGGTGACAGAATACTTAAAGAAAGTAATGTGGGAAACAGGACATTGTGTGGTTTCACACAGTAGCATCTCAATTTCGTGAATAGTATGAGAATATATTTATTATAGGCAGAAGTACCAATTAGGAATTATAGGATTGTGGTTGATTTTATAACCTGAGTTATAAAATACTTAAAATACTTATAGGCATCCACCAAAAGCATGGACTGATTGTTAAATTAAAGCCAAATGTACAGTTTGATGAACCCCTCTAATTATGGAGGGCCTTGATAGAGAGCTTCTAAATCCTTTCCTTATAGCTGGTTTTCCTTTGCATTTTGTCTTTCTCGGTTTTTATAATAAAGTAATAGGTGAATTAGGCATAAGTTAACTCAGCTTCCTGCATCGCCATCTGTCTCCTCCTCCCACACTGCCAGCAAGGAGATGTCAGAGCAGCCAACCCTCTTCTGTGCTCCACTCTCCAGTAGATCCAAGCCTTTCTTCACTAGCTCTCCCATCTGCACTTATAACCTCACCCTCCATCCTTCTCTCCCTCCTCCCTCCCTCCTCCTGCTCAGGCCTCTCCCACCTTTAACCCTCCCAGCAATGTGGACCGCTTCTAGTCCCTACCTTCTTCTGTCTTTTCACTCAATAGGCAACAGGCCTGAAAAAGGTCTAGATGCTCCCCTCCACCTTATCTTAGGACCTCTTTTATGGTTTTGCCTGTGCTACCTGGTTGTAGCCTAGAATGCTCTCCCCTGGCCTGTTCCCCAGACGAGCACCATTTGCTTTATCAACTCCTTTTCTAAAGTCCCAACTCAATGACCATAGGCTGAAGAAGACTTCTGTAACTCTCCACTCCATACCCCGCTAAAGGTAAGCTCTGTCAACATTCTAAGGCTCTCTTACATTCCTCATGGGTTTGTTTCTTTTGTATTCTTGTCTTCCATTTTCATAACCTTTCCTGTATTCAGATCTTTAGTTTGTTTCAGCAGTGGTTTAGACGTTCTAGTGTAGAGATCTTTTACAGATTTTTTTGATATATACATATTATACATATATATATATACATATATAAAATATGCTTACATGTCAAGTTTATCCCTATTTATGCTATCTTATACTATTTTAATTTTTAAAAGTATTTCTGGTTGCTGATTATTCATTGCTAGTGTATAAAAGGCATTTGATCTTTGCATGTTGATCTTGTACTCTGTAACTTTAAGAGACCCAGATACCTCTTTTATCCATAGCAGATTCATTGGATTTTGTTCAAAGACAATCATTTTATCTATGCTTGAACAGTTTTACTTTTTTTATTTCAACCATAGTTTCTTCCTTCCCAGTCTGTGCTCATTTTGATGTCTAAGCTGTTACACTGCTTAGAACGTCATTTCTAAAGCAGAGCTGACACAATGTGAGAAGCTACTTCCTTGCTCTATTTGAAATAGTAAAAAATCTTGGATTTTAACTTGCTACAGAATTATAGTCTGGTAGCAAACACATCCCACCCCAATTATTTAAGATATATTCTTACTGTCTTGCCCTTCATTGCTTTTTATAAATAATGTGCTATCATTTAGTTTTTCTGTATATAATCTTTTCTTTTCTCTCAAGAAGTCCCTATCACAAGACGGAAGGAGAGAAGGAGAAGGAGAGAAGGAGCTAGGTGACAAGGGGGGGGGGGGACACTGAAGTGGATGTTTCATGTCCCTGCCAGTCAAAGATAGTTGATATATCTAGGTTGGGTATTGGGTTACACTTCTGGTTGATATTGAGCATTACCAAACTTACAAAGCCTTTGATTAACATTAAAAAAAATATAGTATAAAAGCAAAAGGAGAAGTGGGGTGGGATAGGGGTTTTCTAGGGAGGGAAAATGGGGAAAGGGGGTGGTATCTGAAATGTAAATAAAATATTCAATAAAGATTTTCACAAAAAAAAAAAAGAAGTCCCTATCACTAACTTAAAAATTCAACTCTAACAAGCCCTATGGATTTGTTTGTTTTACTGTTTGAGACTTGTTCAGGTTCTTAAACACGGTTATATTTTTACTCAAATTTGAAATATTTCCAGGCATTATTGTTTAATTTTTTTTCATGCTTTGTTGTTTGTTTGTCCCATCACACACACAAATCTCTTCTTTTGGCAGACTCCAATCAGGCATAGATCACACCACTTAAAGTGTCCAAGTTTGCTCATCATTTGTTCATTAAAAATAGTTTCTGTGTTTCCCTTAATTGTATTGTTACATCTTTTTAAAATTTACACACATGTGCATGCACACGCATATGTGTTTGTATAAGTAGATGTGTGTGCGTGTTGACACAGGCATCTGTGCATGCGGACAGAAGCCAGAAGAGGGTATCAGATGCCCTCCTCTATGCATGTCTATTGCTTTGAGACAGAGTCTCTCCTGGAACTTGAGGGTTGTGTTTTCTCAGATTAAAAACCAGCAAGCCTCTGTGAGCCTGCTGTCTCTGCTTCCCTCAGAGGTAGAGTTGCAAGGGTTCTCATGAACCCTTGGCTTGTGGGTGTTTTCAGCAACACCTGGCTGGTGAGATCCAGGCTCCAGTTGCCATGGTGATGGAATAAGTTCTACCTGCTGAACCTTCTCTTAAACCCTGCTGTATCTTCATGCTCACTACCTTCTTATTTCTGAAATGTTCATTCTTCTGTTAATCTCAGCATGCTTTCCATCTTACACACTGTAGTTTCCATATCTAAAGCTCAATGTGCTTTTTAAAATCTCTTCCATGCTTCTCCACTGCCTTTTAATATATGGAATATAAATACTGTATTTATTTTAATGTCATTGTCTAGGCCTTATTGTTTGAATTTTAGAAATAATTTTATTGTAATGAATGCACAAATAAGAACATCATTCGGCTAGATTAACATAGTTACTCAAACATACATTTGCCCAGACCCAAACCCTATACCTCAGTAAACACTACACAGAAGAGCCATTCTGATGTCCTGAAACTTCTCTTGGAGTTTTACACTTCACTAACAATTAGGTTTTATACACTTATCTGCAAAAGAAAGAAAGAACTATAACACAATTGAAACTAGAAAAACTATTAGCTTTATATCCTTCTCTGTGACTTTAATGTTTCTTTGCCTTCATGCCATCCTTTTTCATTGCCTAATTGATCTTGTCCTTTCTTGGTCTCCATTCTAACTGTTACACTCTACCCAGACTTACAGATATACATGTAGACATCATAGGCCACTGCCCATCTATGGGAGAGAATATATGGTTCCTGTCTTTCTGGGTTGATTAATACTTTCTCAGCCCATCCATTGGCTCCTACAAACTTTGTTATTTCATTTTTTTACAGCTAAATAAAATTCCATTCTGTGCGTCTCCCATGCTTTCACTAGACGTTCACCTGCTGATGGGCATCCAGATTGGCACCATTTCCTTGCTACAGTAAATAGAGTAGCAACAGGGATGAATGTGTAAGCATCTCTGTGGTGGGATGTAAAGTCCTTAGAACATATGTGAAGAAATGGTCCAGCTGGGTTATATGGTAATCAAAACATTTCCCATAAGCATAGATTATTTCATCTGGCAGTCTCATCCTTAGGCATTTATCAAAGAAAAAATGAGTGCTTGTATCACATAAATACCTAGTCCCAAATGTTCACCTCAGCTTTATTTAAAATCACCCCCCCGCCCCCGCCACCAGGGAAAACAGCCCTGAGGAGTAGATGAACAAACTTCAGATACATACACTCAGTGGAAAGCTAGTCAGTGCAAAAGGAACAAAGGACCAGCACAGGCAACAATGTGTCTGCATCTCAAAGGAGTTATGTCAAATAAAAGATGCCAATCACAGAAAGGTAAGCACTTCATGATGTGATCTACAGGACACTTCAGAATAGACTAGCCTGTAGAGAGAACCAGAACAGAGGTCACCAGGACTAGGAATGAAGCGAGTTCCTACAGAGGGGCTCCAGAGAACAGTTTAAGGTAACAGAAGTCTTCTATAAGTTGTTTGCAGTCGTGGTTGTAGAACTGAATGTATTTATTACAATATATATCACTTATCACATTCCTCCAGGGACCACTCAAGGAACTGAAGTAGAATTCAAGACTCAACAGAACCAAGGGACTTAAGGCAACACTGCTCAAGGATCCTTCGTGAGGCTTCTCTGAAGCTTTTATGCTGGATGGTTTGGAGTTCAATGCAGGGGCAGAGATGCAATGGTAAACATGCAGAGTATTTCTCAACACCATCCAGATGTGCTCAGGATTCAGAAGGTTTCATAGCAATAGGGGCTGTTTGCAAAATGCCCTTGAGCTAGCTAAGATGTATTGTAGGGGATGAGGATAGGGGAGAGTTCTTGCTCAAAGGATTCTTTGTACAGGTCAAGGCATTACTCCCAGGGGAATAAACAAAGTTCTATGGGAACAGAGTTCACACAGCAGGATGGTATAGAGCAAAATCTATTATATGTACACTGCAATCATATATACCTAAAAGGATAAATCTCATGGTATATAAATTATTATTCTTAAATATATAGCTTTTAAATACTGTAAAACCTCAAGTCAAGCTCATTTCTACAGCTGGCTTTCCATGGCTTTCTCACCCTAAACTGGGTTAAATCATCTTAGTTCACGTAGCACATGGTACCGAGGTCATTTCCCAGATAGACCACACTCCGTTGAGTTAGACATTTGTTAGTTCAACTTTGCATTACTATGACAATGAAATACTGAAGCAATGAACTTTATATTTTTCTTGTTTTATTTACCTTACAATGGGAGTGGGGGTAGTATTTAAGAGCATGGGAGCAGCTTCAGCTCAGCTCTCAGCTGCATCTCATGGGGCGGATAACAGCGGTGCCAGTGCCTGTAGGATTGAGAGAACAGACAATTATTTCCAAGCTGTCTTAGTTATGGTTACTATTGCTCTGATGAAACACTGTGACCAAAAGCAACTTGGGAAGGAAAGGGCTTATTTGGCTAACCCTTCCACACCACTGTTCATGGAAGGAAGTCAGGACAGGAATTCAAACAAGACACAAATCTGGAGGCGGGAGCTGATATAGAGGCCATGGTGCTGCCTACAGCTCAGTATGCTTTCTTATAGAACTCAGGACCCCAGCCTTGAGTTGACACCACCCACAGTGAGCTGGCCTCTCCCCCATCAATCACTAATTTAAAAAAATGACCTGTAGGATGGCCTAGGTCCCCATCTAATGGAGGCATTTTCTTAATTGAGGCTCCCTCCTCTCAATATAACTTGACCTTGTATCATGTTGACACAAAATTTTAGCTTGTTTCAAGTTGACATAAAATTTTTAACTTGTTGCAATTTGAGATAAAACTATCTAGAATAATTGACCGTTTGTCAACTTGACACACAAGCAAATCACTGTTAAGCCACAACCTCTCCTTTCTTGTTCACTCCCAATATTATACATTAAGATCAACATCATAAAATATTTTCAAACCTAAGAGTGCCCACAGTCTTACAAATTCCAACACTTTAAAATTTCAGTCTCTTTAAAAAAAAAAAAACCCAAACTTCAATCCCAGCACTTGGGAGGCAGAGGCAGGCGGATTTCTGAATTCAAGGCCAGCCTGGTCTACAGAGTGAGTTCCAGGACAGCCAGGACTACACAGAGAAACCCTGTCTCGAAAAACCCAAAAAAAAAAAAAAAAAAAGTCTTTTAAAATCCAATCTTTTGCCAGGGAGTGGTGGCGCATGCCTTTAATCCCAGCACTTGGGAGGCAGAGGCCAGCCTGGTCTACCAAGTGAGTTCCAGGACAGCCAAGGCTATATACAGAAACCCTGTCTCGAAAAACCAAAAAAAAAAAAAAAAATCCAATTATTTTTTTTTTTAATCCAAAGTCTCTCAACTATGGGCTAGCCATAAAAATCAAAAATAAATACTTTCTTACTTCAAAAAGGAAGAACCATGGCACAGTAACTATCTGAACAAAACAAAACCTAACTCCAATTGTGTAAACAACTCAATCTCCAGTATCTGGCATCCACTCACCATCTTCTGAGCTCCTCCTAAAGGTTTAGTTCACTCCTGGAGCTCCGCCCTCTGCAGCACACACAGCTTGTCTTCTGGACTCATGCCAGCTCCACTCCACTCCTGCTGCTATCCTTGGTGGTCATCATGTGGTACTGGCATCTCTAAAATGCTGGGGTTTCTTACTGCAACTGGGCTACACTTTCACAAATAACCTCTTCTGGTCTCTCTTCAGGGACTCCATCCCTGCCACACAGTGATAAGCCTCAGTTGTTTTCCATGATTTTTTCATGCCTTTAAAACCAGTACCACCAGGGTGACTCTTACATGATCAGGTAAGCCAGCACAAGGTACAACATTGGTCACCGTTAGAACACAGTGTCTGTGTGATGACCATGAGAAAACACTTGCCAGAAGATTTCACATCAATGATGTTGATCTCGTCTCAATCGATGCTGGCTTCTCAGCCCCAGCTGACCAGCATGAATTGTACCAGTAAAACAAAGGATTTAGTTCAGTGGTTCTAGTCTCTTGTTAATTAATCACAGTTGAATCTTCAGCCCAGCTAGCCAGAACCATAGGTTCTCAACTCACTAGTAAGCAGTCCTGATAGAGTCTTTAAGAGACTCTCAAACTTCCTGAAACTGCACAAGCCAGGCCTCAATCATCTGAATTTCATTACTATCTTCCAAGCTCCCACAGAACAGCTCATCAAGCTTTGAACACTCAATGGCTTTTCTATCCCAAATTTCCAAAATCCTTTCATAATCCTCCCCAAAACAACACTGTCAGGGTTGTTAGGGTTTCTATTGCTGCAATGAATCACTGTGACCAAAAGCAAACTAGGGAGGAAAGGGTTTATTTGGCTTACACTTCTACCTTACTGTTCTTTATAGAAGGAAGTCAGGTCTGGAACTGAAACAGGTCAGGATCCTGGAGGCAGGACTGATGCAGAAGCCGTGGAGAAAGCATGCTATTTACTGGCTTGCTCCTCATGGCTTCCTCATCCTGCTTTCTTACAGAACTCAACAGCACGAGCCCAGGGATGGCCCCACCCACAAAGGGCTGGGTCCTCCCCCATCAACCAAGGATTAAGAGAATGCCCTTATAGGCTTGCCTACAGCCACATCTTATGGAAGCATTTTCTTTCTTTCTTTTTTTTTTTTTTTTAATATTTATTTATTTAATGTATGTGAATGCACTGTTGTTGTCTTCAGACACATCAGAAGACAGCATCGGATCCCATTAAAGATGGTTGTGAGCCACCATGTGGTTGCTGGAAATTGAACTCAGGACCTCTGGAAGAGTAGTTAGTGTTCTTAACCGCTGAGCCATCTCTCCAGCCCTGGAAGTGTTTTCTTAATTGAGGTTCCCTCCTCTCAGATAACTTCAGCTTTGTCAAACTGACATATAACTAGTCCCACACACAAGCCAAGAGCAAGTGACAGAGAAAAAGTATAATCTCCAATTACACTCAAGACCACACCCCCAAAGGCCGAGGGCCTTCCATTATAACCTCCTTCCCAGGGGCTCCAACACCTCACATCAGCATCAGGCTGCAGACCCAGCCTTTTATGGACCCTTAGGGAACATTCAGATCAATCCCCAAACTACAGCAGTGCTCAAAATAGTATTTGCATTTTTATATGTCTGGCCCCCTGCTGGATAGCAAGCTCATTAAAGTAGGAAACCATATTTTATTTGTCTTTTTTCCCTCCCTCTCCCACCCTCAACTCCCACCCACTCCCCTCAGCTAGCATATTGATCAGTTGATGATCAATGAGCTCTCTCCTCTGTTCTGTTTAGTGGGCTATCTAATGAAGTCCCCTGCTAAGTTCAGAATCTTGTCTCAAAAGTTAGTTGCCTTGTCAGAATTCTCTATCTTTTTTTCTTACAAGAAAATATGGCTACATAATTCTTAATAAGACATCTGTGACTAGTGGTGTACACAGCAGTTTTAGCATATATCCTTAATATTTATTTATGTAAAAATTAGGACCCTAATAGTAGGGATTTTAGACAAACTAACTAACTTGTTTTTTAGTAGATACTGATCAATATCTCTTGAATATATGTAAAGATCACTAATAGTTATATAAGAATGTATTCCAGTTTTAAAGTCAGGAGTTATGAGGTATTTCATAAGTTATTTTTTTTTATTCTTAGTAACTTCTAAAAGTCTGTTATTTAGTAAAGGGAAGATAAAAACTGGAGGGGAAGATATGACCTCCTCTCTAATACAGCCTTCTTCTGGTATCACTGGGTTCCTTTTGCACATAACTTATAAACTGAACTGTATTGCCCCTGTTTGAGAATTCTTCAATGAAAAGAACGAGATGATAGTTTGCAGAAGACACTGTAAGAGAACAGGGTGCTGCCATCATTTCTGCTCCACTCACTGAAAACTCCTGCCACGCATAAAGCCTTTCTTAAACAGCTACTCACTATTCAAGGCTGTGTAACTTATGAAATGGTTCTCACCTACAAATTGGGTCTTTCAGAGTAACTGAGAAGGGAAGAAAAGACCTTGCAAATCCTGAGTGTTTGCTTGTCTTACATTGTATTCTTGAAAGCATATCTTTGATCCAAACCCTTCTTGGCCTAGCTGGCTCACTTTTTGTCCTACTAGTCACAGTTCAGGGTCAGAGCAGCCAGAGAGAAAGGTTGACTGGGTGGGACAATACTTGTTGTCCTGGTTAGGTTTCTGTCAAGTTGACACAAGCTAGAGTTATCTAGGAAGAGGAACCTCAACTGAGAAAATGCCTCCATCAGATGGCCTGCAGGAAAGTCTATGGGTCATTTTCTCAATTAGTGTTTGATGTGGATTAGCACAGTCCCCTGTGGGTGGTACTACCCCAGAGCAGGTGGTCCTGAGATGTATAAGAAAGCAAAGTTAGTAAGCCATGGGGAACAAGGTGGCAAGCACCATTCCTGCTTCAGTCCCTGCCTCCACAGTTTTGCCTCTAGGTTTCTGCCTTGCTTTCCTCAAAGGACTGTGACTTGGGGCATGTGTCTCATAGAAGCAATAAACACCAGATGACACTTGCTGCACACCAATTCTAAGCATCAAAATCATCATGGATAAGACTATAACCAGAGGCAACCCTGTACAAAGATTTCCTGGGAAATGGACTTTTATTTGTATACAATTTTAAGACTTACCTGGTCTTGTTTACTTCCTGTTGCTGTGATTAAAACACTGGCCACAAGCAACCTGAGGAGGAAAGAGTGTATTTGGCATTAAGGTCACACAGAGTCCACTGTGAAGGACAGGTAAGAACTCAAAGCAGGAACCGGGAGAAAAGAACTGAGGCAGAGACCATGCAGGAAAGCTGTTTATTGGCTTGCTCACCAGGGCTTTATCACCTTCCTTTGTTATAAAAGCCAGGCCTTACCTGCCTAGAGATGGCACCAGCCACAACAGGCTGGACCTCCCACGGCAATCATTAATCAGGAAAATGTCCCCACAATTATGTTCCTAGACCAATCAGACAGAGGCATTGCCTCTGTTAAGGTTCCATGTTTCCACGTGACTCCAGTTTGTATCACATTGCCAAACTATTCAACAGAGTGATCTTACTTTGACAAGTTATTTCCTAAAAATATAACAAAAGGGCATATATTAATAAAACAGTATAAATAAGTAAATTGCACATACTAGCAATTATCCTATTAGCTGTTATTCTGTTTTTAGAACCATATAATAACTTTTAGAATCCACTAGAAGGGAAGAATCCTGGACAATGTATGTACCTAGCCCATGCCTATTGGCCTATAACAGAATACCTTTCTAATGGTTTACAAAAATATTTCTGTATGGAAGAAATAATTTTGTTTTCTTTTTTTTCTTTTTTTTTTTTTTTTTTTGAGACAGGGTTTCTCTGTGTAGCCCTAGCTGTCCTGGAACTCACTCTGTAGACCAAGCTGGCCTCGAACTCAGAAATCCGCCTGCCTCTGCCTCCCAAGTGCTGGGATTAAAGGTGTGCACCACCACCGCCCGGCATAATTTTGTTTTCTTAATTAGAAGGAGAAAGATGGAGAAGAATTTGCATCACTGTCTCACAGATGAGGAACTGGAGCTGAAAGAAGTACCAAGAACACACAACTGTTCTTTATTTCTCTTCCATAGAAATTGATACTCTAGTTAAACGTTATGCTACTTCATAGCCAGCCATGCCAGGGACATTCTGGACCTTGACTCAATGACTTCAGGATTCTGACTTCCCAGTATTTGCCTTCTGGATCTTTTTTCACATGGGTAAAAAAGTAAATGTTAATTTCAGCTTTTGGGCCTCCTTGATAACTTGCCAGTAGCACCACAACAGCCCACCCTGACATACAGATTCTGTCCCCTTAACCTCAGCTCCAGAAAAAAGAGAAGATTATCTGCCCTTGAGTGTAGGTCACACTCTTTTATAAATATCAGCTCTTTCCACAAAATCACCACCCCCAACCTCATGTCCTGTGGGTCTTGGGCAGCCTTGACCCACATAGTTCATAATGAATTATAATCTGCCTAAAGTACAAACTACTGACCAGGCCACCAATGGTCCCTTTTTCTCTCCTGGACCTTATGATAAAACTGATATTCTTCAGCAAGAGAATCCAGATGACTTCTGAATCTTTTTCCATTAGCAATCAGTTTGAATTCACTTAATACTCTAAAAGCAAGAAAAGCTTTTTTTAAAAAAAAAAAAATGCCATTTAAGAATGAGACTTGCTTAGAATTAATGTTTGCAGATTTGATGCTATTTTTGTCACAGAATTAGCATATATTCCGCCTCATCCAAATCACTTTCTCCTTCTCCTCTCTGCCCTTTTCCAGAACTCCCAGAATTGGCTGGAATATAGAACAGAATTTCCCACAACTCACAGACATGGCCCATCTGTCTCTAATTTTCCAAAATGACAAACCAAAATGGCCCTGAGAGCCAAAAATGTTATTTCCTTCTTCTCTCTGGCAGCCTAGTTAGGCCGGTAGGTTTTCTTTTTCTTTAACATAAGGAAGGCATTTTAAAGCTGAGCTGAGAAAAGAGAAAACAGACTCAAAGTAGCTCATTACTGTGCTACTGATGAGAACTTGTAAGAAGCTGGACCCTTCAAATCCAGGTGATGGCTGTCAGCCCAGCGATGAGCTGAGAATCATAGAAATTACTGCACTTCCCTACAAAGTATGAACTGGAAGCTTCCCTCTGCATGTGGGAGCAGCTCTCCAACAAAGGGTAGAGTCTCTCCCCAGATGCCTTTTACTTGACAATGGAAGTCAACGACTTTGTCTCTCAGGACAAGGACTTTCTGAGCTAAACCGTCATCTTGCAAAAGAAACAGATTCTAAATTTGTTTGTTTCATTTTTCAGAGGACCTTAAAATACGCTGAGGCTGTAAGGAAAAGAGAAAGATGGAGACAGACAAAAAGATGTTGGACACAACTCCAAATCATCAAGGATGGTGACCAAACAACGATTCTAATTGCTTTGTTGGATTTGATTATTCCTTTGGAGGGGTCCTGACAGAAGACGCAGGAAAAAACTCAGGAAATCGACATGTAGAACTAGCCATATTATTTAGAAAAAATGGGCATGACAGAAAATAAGCAGTTCAGAAAATATTCAAACTCATAAATCCTTAGCTTTAATCCCAAGCTCAACTTGAGGTCTATTGAGCCTTACTTTTTTCTGACTGTCGAAAGCCAGGAGTGATCATTAAATGTCCCCCTGGGATGATGACAGGAGAGACCTTGAGCAGCAGTAAACATGCAATGCCTGGTACAAAAAGAATGCAATTAAAAGTCAGGGGAAGTTCCGTCTGCTTTTAGGTGGCCAATTGTCTAACCACTGCCTCCGCTAAAAACACAGATTGAAGAGATGACCTGGGTCCAGGTGGTTTATGGAGAATGAGCTCCTAGGGAAGGAAGGATGGAGAGAGATGAGGAAGGAAGGAGGGAAGGAGTCGGGAAGGCCAGGACATAAGTTCTCTATCAAGGCCCCTGCTGTGTACAGCTGCCCATTTCCTCTGAGGGATATACTTACGCCCAGAATAAACTGTGGGAAGGATAGCAGAGCACCTCTCTACATGTTTCAGTCCCCCTTTGCTACAGTGTGGGCCCTGGGGACTTTCCCTCACTTTGACCCACCCCCTACCTCCACACCCTATCCCACCCCACCCCCCACAAGCTAGAGGCTTGCTTTGAGCAGCTGCAGCTGGAGATGGGCGTGAAATAGAAGAGGAGAAACAAGCTGAGATTTTCAGATGAGTTGCTACAACTCCCACTGCTGGGGGCTCTCGAAGGGTTACCCACCACAGCAAGGCAAGCATCCGTGGTGGTCTCGGGGTCTTTGATGTGGGCACCGGGGTGTTTATTACGGTGTCTTGAGGCTGTCTTACAGTATTCCTTTGCTTATTCTAGCCTCCAAAATGACAAACACCACCTGAATGTCACTTTCCTAAGTAGAAGCCATGCATGCAGCTGTGGAAGATTCTTCCCTGAAGAACCACAGCCCTTTGCTGCCCTAAAAGTGACCTTCAGAATACTCCTCCTGCCCACTGCCCCTACCTGCTCCACTTTGCTATCTGGTTTCAACTTAAAATCATTTCCTCCAGGAAGCTTTCCTTGGCCCCTAGGTTTGTCACTCATATGTGTTCCCTAGGAATGGCTTCTGGCTTCTGAGTGCAATGTAATCATATCTTACATTAAATGTTTCCTGAAGTATCTGTTCCTTTATACACACATGCACACACATACACCATTCAGTCATCAGTTCTGTGAGACAAAGAAGAGTGATCTTTTCTTAGTAGATACATTCCCAAAGCTCTGCATACCGCCTGGCACAAAATCTAAACAATAAACTTTCATTTGGTTCACCAAAGAGGGTAGATGGATTTTTAGCAATCAGTATGAGAAGTCAAAACCATCTGTGGCCATTGAAATCCGCCTGAAACTCTGCTGAGCTCATGAGGCCCAAGACTCTTTCTTGGTCTGTTGTCTTCAGAGTAATGATTCCAGAATGTTCTCTCCCAGATTTCTTGCCCTGGGAAAAAACCAATGCTTACTGTTTGCTAGAACTGTCCTAGAGACTTACCCCTTCTCTGTGTCCCTGAGCTCCTCCCAGCTGACCTCCTTCCAAGAAGCACTTTGCTTGCTTTGTAGGTAGCACACCCAAGGATAAACAGTGCTGTTAGATTCATTCTCGCTTTGCAGACAGTTTTTTTTCCCTAGATCTAGCAGCCATCTTTCTTGTTGCTCACACCTGGGGTGTTTTCTGTCATTGTGAAGTGTTTGTGTCCTTACTTCTCAGCTTGTCGACTTGATCGCTCTCAAAGGACGCCAGCCCTACACAAAAGCAGAGAGGAGGACAGTGGAGCCTTCTGATGAGTTGGGCTTTACCCGAGGTGAAGAGCCAACGACATCTTTTCTTTGGGGTGCAGTCAGGGTGAGAGCTTCTCATTGAACTTCACATGACTTCATAAACAGCAAGGAGAGCATCTCCGAGTCGGCCAGCCTCCTCGTAAGCACAGGGAAGGAAGGTCGCTGCAGTGTCTCAGAGATTTCAGCAGACATCAGATACCTCCATATTGGCATACAGCCACCGGAGTTTTAATAAGTGGAAGAACAGTAAGATGAGCCCAAAGCCATCTCCAAAGGCCAGCAAACCTAAGTGCTAAGGGCAGTTAGTGCAGATGAGAGGATCCACAATTGGGAACATGCCCATGGTGAATAAGCAGAGCCCACCCAAGTCCTCAGAGGAGGGCAGACTGCCTGGAACTCATTCATGCCATAGTACTTCCTTCAATAGCCCCTACTGCCTGTTCTGCCCCAGTGCCCATCCCCGCCCCTACCACTTTTATCTTCCCATCTGTGTTTCCTATGCTTGCTTCTATTTGCCTCTACTAGGAAGGAGTCCCTGAACACTGGGACCAAAGGGATGCATCTTCTCTCTCATCCCGTCCCTGCCTACACCACGTTGTCTGCCTCTTCTGCTGCTCTAGAGGAAGAAGAGGTCTCATTTCTGTCTGTATCATGGCCTCTCTCAGACAGCACCTCACCTATACTAGGTCCCCTGTCATAAGCTGAATGAGTATGCAGTCAGGAAGAATTATTTAGGACATCTCTGATGGGAGGCAGGAGTTCTCCATCAGCACAAGCACTGAGTCAGATGACAGTGAGCTGTCAATGAGTGTGAGGTGAGACTGGCTCTGAGTCCTCCTGGACCATTGCTCCTTGAAACCTTATTGCCACAGGTAGTACAAAATTCTGATAGGAAACCAAGTTTGTGGATAAGAATCCCTCCAACTCCAGCCCTGAGTGGCAAAGGCAGAAGTGAGACAGACTAGTGGAATTTGCAGTGGGCTGAAGAAAGCATTGCTCTGGACTGGCAGGGGTTGAGACTCTTAGAAAGTGACACAGACGGGCGGGAAGAAAGACAGAGGCATTCGTCTGAGAGACAAAATCCATAAAATTACTGACCTGATGGAACCTCTCCAGTCCAACTCTCCCCCCTCCCTCAGTGTGCTCTACCCCATACCCCATCCGCCAACCCCCATCCCAGTCTTTCCTTAATTTGTTGACTCTGCCAAAAATCCTTCCTGCCTCCAGGCCTTTAGGCATGCTCCTTCCTCTGCCCTGAATTTACATCTATCTACACCTTGAAATATAAACTCCTTCTCCTCTGTAGATTTTAGATCAAACATTAATCTCCAGTGAACTTTCTATGGTTACCTTATTGGATGGATATGTCCCCCTTCATAGCCCATTAATCTTAATGTTCTGGTTTTCTTTTATCACAATATTTATACAGCTTGTAATTACTTCATTTACCTATCTGTTTACTAGTGGTGCTAAGAGGGATAGTTTTCCTTACCAGAGGTCATCCCATTAAGACACAGGGGCCTTGCCAGCTGGTTCACTGAATTGTCTTTTGCACTTAACATATCATGTGGCACCTAGTAGGAGGTCATTGCTGTCAGCTGTATTGTTCCCATCCCAGTTATATTTCAGAATTTCTTTAGTCTTCATAAAACTGAGTTGATGCATCAAGCCATTGACTTGGCCATGAGCTGTTTCACTTCCCAGATACTTTGTTTTTATCTAGAACTATCCATTACTGCACCCAGGACTGTCTGAGAATTGAGTGAAATTTATCAAAGATACCATGTAGGTCCAAGTTAGTGCTTGTAATAAATTCCTCCTAATTAAAAAGAAAGTGCAAATTCATGAGTAAGGGGCTTAGAACTAATCAAGACAGGGTTAAAAATAAAACTAGTGGGAGCTATGCACACTAAAGAATAGCTACTGGCATTTGAATCTTCCAAAGTATTGTCCCAGACTCTGATTTTACATAAAAAAAAATTGCTTGCCAAGCTACATAAAAAAAGCATAATTTCTGGGAGAATTTAGGGCAGGAACTTAATAGGCCTACAGAGTCTAGAACTTTCCAGGTCCCTATTTTTCTTAGGCTCTTTGAGTTTTCCCTTGTCTAATTTTTCATCATTCCGGTGATGATGTACCATCAGTGGTCTGGTCTTAATTACCCAAACCAGGGTTGTTAAGTTAATTGAAAACAAAACAAAACAGAAAACATGCCCTAAGCTAAGTTCTTAAATGAGCTCTCATGGTTTGCAAAACTATGATACAGTCATACAGTTTGATTCCCTAGGCAATCAAAACATTAGCTGTGTGTGTGTGTGTGTGTGTGTGTGTGTGTGTGTGTGTGTGATCCCAGCCATGTCCTATCTCCTTTAAGCTAGCTTTTAAAACTAATGAATTTTAAAGTAACTTTTGCTTCCTATATGGGATCCTAGCAGCTGCATTGTCATCTTCTGAAAGCTTAAAACTGGGGAGGGAAAGATGGGCAGACATTACATAAATACAGTACTCTTGTGCATGTTCTCAAAAACATTTTTAATCACCATTCCTTTCAAAGGCAGAAGACAAAGCTTCCCTGGTCACCCCCCTTCTCCTGCCCATTCCTCCTCACCTGTATGGTCCCCCACACTTGCCTTATTATATTCTAGAAATCTATTATTGCTTCATTTCATAGAGATCATTGTTAGGTCTCTAACCCAGGACAATTGGCTAACTGGAGTTCTATTAACATATCAAAGCAGATGCTAGCCATCTTAATTGAGAAAAGGTCCAACAGCCTTGCCTACAGCCCAGTGTTATTGGGGGACATTTTCTCAATTAAGGCTCCCTCCTCTCAGATGATAATAACTTGTGTCAAGTTGACTTGACACAACCAGTCTGCCCAGCTGAGCAAGCTAGTGAGCAGCTCTACCCCCTGGTTCCTGCCTCTGCTCCTTCATGAGTCCCTGCCAGACTTCCCTCAGTGATGGATGGTGACATGACATGAAGTATAAGCCAAATAACCCTTTCTCTCCTCACATTGCTTTTGATTGTGATATTTATCACAACACCAGAGGCAAAGTAGAGCAAGCTCTTAGTCTTGTTAATAGAATAATTTAAAGGCAGGCTCAAGCCTGAGGACAATTTTATTAGTGTTTAAAATAAAAACCTTTGGGCAGCAAGCTGTAAATCTTGGCAACTGTGTGGAAGAGGAAGACAGAAGAGAGAAGAGAGCCATGTTGTTTAAATTAAGCTGGGATAGAGGTCAGCCATGTGGTGGAAAAGCAGTCACATAGTGGCAGTGGGCAGTTACATGGTGGAGAAGCAGCCACATGACGGAGAAGCAAGCAGCCACATGGTGGAGAAGTAATCATGTGATAGAGAAACAGCCACATGGGAGAAGCGGCCTTGTTGGGGAGAAACAGCCATATGGTGGAGAAGCAGTGAAGAGGTCATCTCAGAGCCTTTGGAAAATTCCACCCAACCCCCTCCCTTCCCAGAAGGGAGAAATCCTTAGAACAGGTGGACACCCCACCCTTCTGAAAGGGAAAGGCTGAATCGAGTCCTGGGGGGTGGGGGGGCGTGGGACACTGACTGTTGCCAACCCCCCCCCCACATCCAGCAGACAAGAAAAGCTCTTGCCACGTCATCCCCTAAGGACCAATCAGTGTAAAAGTTACAATGTTCTGCCAATCATACTGTGCTTAGTTGCTGTTTCTCTATTCTGCTCCTGGAAACTGTATAAAGGTTCGCTGATCCAGCTGCCCAGGGTCGCCTCTCCTTTTGGATGCAGGATGACCCCAGCATGCTGGGACAATAAAATTCCTCTTTCTTTTGCATTCAGTCTCTCAGCAGGGGGTGGGGGTCTCCAGTAAGTTAAGGCTCACTGGAGTCTTACATCGGCTTCATAGTAGAGAAGCAGCTGCATGGGGGAGAGGGCAGCTTTAGAAAAATTCTGAAAAGCCCAACAAGTATGAGAAGCACACGAGCTCTGTCCACCATCTTAAAGAAGAGAGATGAGAAGAAGGAAAAGTTATGAGTCTCTGGGACAGGACACAGAAAAGTAAACAGAACTTCATGGAGGTTCTGGAGAGCCTACAAAGAGGGCAAGGACTCCAGGAAAGAAACGTACAGTGACTGATTGACTCACAGGTTCTCAACCTGTGAGTCATGATGCTCTTGGAATTGAATGACTCTTTTACAAGGGCTCTTATATCAGATACCCTACATATCAGATATTGACATTATGATTCATAACAGTAGCAAAGTTACGGAAATGAAGTAAGGACAAAATAATTTTACAGTTGGGGGCTCACCACAACATAAGAAACTATATTAAAAAGGTCTTGGCATTAGGAAGGTTGAGAACCACTACATTACAAGGTTACTCCTATCTCCTTAGCATGGGTGACGGTGGACCTACTTTCCAGAGGAATAACACCTGAGCCATGTAAGCAACCAATCCAAGTGGATTAAGTCTCAGAGGAGAAAACAGTGGTGTGTCTTCACCCCCAGACACAGATTCCACGCTTTTCTGTGGCAACTGTATTAAAGACAAAGAGGAAACAGGGTAGGAAGTAGTCTCTAAGCAGGTGACAGGAAAAGAGATGGGGTTCTGGAGAAAGATGGCCATGCCTTTTGAGTCCAAGAAAGAAGGAATGCTCAGAAATAGAGGTTATCAGCAAGCAGATCCATGGCAGAAAGGGGTCAAGAGACTTTAGAGAAAAACTAGGCAGGTC
>JANHMN010000007.1:413823-431108 GCA_030674055.1 Rhabdomys pumilio | reverse complement strand
AGGCACAGGCACAGGCACAGGCACAGGCACAGGCACAGGCACAGGCAATACGAAACCTGATCCCCATGCCTTCATCAACCAGGGTTGTGCAGGATAATCAAGGCCTGCTGAAAGGTCACCTGAGAAGGATTGGCAGCAATCCCAGTGCTGGCAGAAGCCGATGCCACGATGGGCACACAGTAGACAGGCTAAGTCAATACAGTCTGTGGATTCTTCATGCCATCATCGGTACTTTCTAGAGGAAGATGAGGAGACTTTCTAGAGGGGGATGAGAGGATCAAGTCTGAAGTCCAAATCTAGCTCAGCACCCACGTGATGGGACCCCAGACCGTCCTGTTTATGCTTTGCCTTTGGCTACTTTCATGTCCAAAAGCAAAGCTAAGTGCTGTGAACTTCTATCCACTGACAATGTCAGTCCCTCCTGAGGAACCCAGTGGAGGAGGTCTGTAAAGGGAGTTAGCTTGGTCTACCTTGGTCTTTGTCCAATGATTTGCAGGACTTTGGCTGAGATGTCACTTGTGCCTGTGACTAACAGAAGCCTGCTTCTGTTACTCTGTTATTATAGATAATACTCTGTTAATAATAATAATAATAATAATAGTTACTACTGTTATTATAGATAATACTCCCATTATCTATAAGCCTATAGCAAGCAGTGCTGTCATCAAGATGAAGTGACTTGGTGTGACATATAGTCAGCCCTGGGGAAAGGTTAGGCCTCGTTCTACACTTGGTGCCTGTCACCATGCCCTCACCCTGACACACCTGGCTACTTCCTGTATTGCTCAGATCTGTGGTTCAGCTAAAAACAGCAGCTCCAATTTAGGCTGCTGCGTTTAAATTGCCTGCACTAGAATGTACCATTCACAGGCCTGAACCTTAATAGGTGTCAACTGAGCCATGTGGCAATTACTAAACTATAGTTACTATATAGATTCCTTTACCCACTCAGAAGAGCTGCAGAATCTCACCATGAATGGGGCAAGGACATGGACGGCAATGATTCCCATCTTTATCTGTGCAATCTAAATTAGTCTTTATGATCTCTTAACCTAGTTTAAATATCAAACATTTAAATGCTTAAATAATATAAATCAGTCTTTACTTTTTTCCTCCCCTACCTTTTGAAATCCAAACCTTCATTAAGTAGAAGCCTTTTGAAACACAATTTGTGGGCTAGAGAGATGGCTTGGTTGTTAGGAGCACTGGCTGCTTTTCCACAGGACCCAGGTTCTCAATTTCAAGCACCCACAAGGCAACTCATTGCCATCTGTAACTCCAGTTCCAGGAAGTATGATTCCCTCTTATGGCCTCCACAGGCATTTGACATACATGCAATGTACAGACAAACACACAAGTAAAGCATCATACACATAAAACAAAGTAAACATTTAGAAAATAGCATATTATGATGATGAGAGTCTTTTCCTCAACTTGAGACAAGCTGAAATCACCTGGAAACAGCAAATTTAAATTGAGGGACAGCCTCCATCAGATTGGGGCACTGCCTCCATCAGATTGCCTGTAGACAAATCCATGGCAGCCTTTTCTTAATTACCAATCAATGGTGGGAGGGCTCAGCTCACTTGGGCAGTGAAAGTCTTAGTCAGAGGGTCATAGATTGTATAAAAAAGCAGACTGAGCAAGCCATGGTTAGCAAGCCAGTAAGAAGTCTCCCTCCATGGTCTCTGCTTCAGTTCCTGCCTCCAGCACCCTGCCTTAGGTTCCTGCCACAACTTCCCTCAGTGGCAGATTGTTGTAAAATGGGAGCTGTAAGATGAAATAAGCCTTTTCCTCCCCAAGTTGCTTTTGATCATGATGCTTATCACAGCAATAGAAGGTAAGCAAGAATATATGTAAATTATTTTGTTCTTAGGGAAAAGTCACATTGACTCTTAGGGTGATATTAATAGAAACAAAAATAATAACAAATACATACAAGACACTTAGGATATATCAGGATGACTTCCAAGTAGTTTATATACAGTAAGCATTTAATACTTATAAGAGTCTATGATACGTGTTTTATAAAATAACACACAAAATATTTTCCCCATTCTATTGATAAAACTGGAAAACAGGCCAAAATGCTTGCTTCATCATGGTAGTTGAGCTTGGATTTGGGTGCAGGCCTTCTGGGTCCAGAGTTTACTGATACACCAGTTACAGTATGCTGCCTCTCCATGAACAAGGGCGTGCTGTGAGAAGTCTACTGTTGAGTAGACATTTGCAACATTTCAATGTATCCCTTATAGTTCCAACTTTCCCCTGTGGTGGGCCAAATCTAGCTTGTGTGTCAATGACTAACACTTAGAGCATAAATAAATAAATAAATAAATAAATAAATAAATAAATAAATAAAAGAAATAACTGTGTAGTAATTAGGAAGAGAAACATTAAAGAAAGCAAACTCACAAAGGATGTTTCTGATCTGCTACCTCTGAGACACCCAGTGGTAAAAACAACCTGAACCTTGCATATGTCTTTGTGAGCAGGTCCCTGTGAATACAGGCTGCAAGAAGAAAGACCAGACCCAGTTCACAAAGTCCACATGAAATAATATCACTACCATACCACAACCCCTCTCCAGGATGTCTCAGAAAACATGGTAATGACACTCCTTCCATTGGGCAGATTCCAAAGCAGCATGACTGTTTGCAGAGGTGGTCTGAGGAATGGATTAAACAGGTCCTTGGATATCAACTAATGATTTGACTGGTTTCTTATAGTCCTAAAGACAACAAGGGTAAAAGCTGGTTTGTAAAAAAGTCTATAGGTGAATCTATGGACATAAAACCAGGATGCTGTGCCTCATATGATGCTCACAGCAAGTTACCTACTGAGGAGGAGTCCGGAGCCAAATGGACAGGATGATATGTCTTATGGATCCCAGCTCACCTCTGTCCATCAACCAGACTCTAAGTGACATGACAGCTCCCAATTCATGTGCATCTGGTGCTGAGGATGGCAGCTCTGTAAGGCCAGCACATCAGTCCCTTGCCACCAAGTCTAATCCAGTCAGTGTCACTGCTGAGTACTCAAGCATGCCAGATCAAGAGACCAGTGTGGAGCCCTCACTATTGTGCAGTTCCCTCTAAAGGAACAGCATTGATCTTTGTAAAAATCAATACTACTTTATACCACTATCCCTTCCTGCTTGCCTCTGTCACATGTGATACCAGTAGGCTTATAAGATGTATAATGTCAGTGACACACACACACACACACACACACTAAGATAAAGGTATCACAACAATGAACATGTGACCACAGGATGCTCCAGTCCTACTGTGTACCCTGTTACCAGAAGCATCTGGGCTGATAGAACAACAGAGAGCCTATAACTGACTCACTTGAGTATAGGGGAGAACATCTTCAATGCTGGGTACCACTTTAGTTAGTTTTCTATTGGAATAATAAAGACCAAAAGTAACTTGGGGAGGAGAGGGTTTATTTCATCTTACAGGTTACATTCCATCATTGGGATGTAATGGTGGCAGAACTCAATCAGGAACATGGTGGCAAAAGTGAAGCAGAGACCATGGAGAAATGTAGTTAGTGGCTTGTTCAACCTGCTTTTTCATACAACACAGAACAACCAGCCCAAGGGTAGCACTGCTCATAGAGATCTGGGCCCTGTTATATCAGTCATCAGTCAAGAAAATGCATCACAGACTCGGCTATGCTAATGGAACTAATCTAATGTAAGTATTTCCTCTATTGAAGTTCCTTCTTACCATACAACCCTGGTTTTTGTCAAGCTGACAAAAATATCTAATCAGGACAGGCATTCTTCTCCAGATGCTCCATAAGCACTGTATCAAAGACCTGTTACAGTACTGTCCCTCTTAGAATATATTGATTTAGGAAGCAGCTGGTAAGGAACAAAAGTAGCTCCCCTTATCCATACTCTTCCAAGAAGAAGAAGTCCACCAAGTTAGAGATCCTAGTTCTCATTGGAATAAGAGTCAGGGGTAGGGAGGGTACATTTCTAACAGGGATCTTATGAAGCCCACAGCATAGGAAGCTGTTTGTTAGCACTGTCCACTTGGGGGTAACTTAAGTCCAAAAATCAGGTTTCAAAATGTTGCTTTATGCTGAGAAACTCAGCACCAATGAGCACAGGGAGTTCAGGTTAACACTACAGGACAGGACAAAAGGGTTTTATCTCAAACAGAAGAGTTGGTAGAGCATCCCTTAATATTGATGGGTGTTAGTGAACACAAGATTTATCACAGACCACAAAGACAACTGAGGACTCATAATTCTTACAGACTAAGGTCTAAAATTTCTGTCAGGCTCCTCACCAAGATCAGCCAATGTGTGTGTCCAGGGAGACGCAAAACTGAACTGGGTTATCAAAGAGAGAGGTGGTGGGTATTGTGTGTTAAAGTCAGCTACAGCTTTAGGGATTATGGTTTTGTTCACTTGACCTCTTAAGGAGATGGCAAATGATGAGGATCCTGTGACCAGGTAATTTTGTACATCCTCCATCAGGATATAAATGAGGACACCTTGGTCTTATCACATGGAGAGCATAGACTGTGGAGTTAGGAAGCAGGGGTAAGAGGATGACTAGACTGTGTGGCAGGTACCACTTATACAACTTTTGGCCAGCCTTATCTGCTTCCCAGGCATGTGGTCACCACACATCCTACCTTAGCAGCTGAACAAATGCCGGGCTCAATCCTAACAGCTCCACCAAGTACCAGCATTTCCAAGTGCTGTCGCGGTGGTTAAATAACAAACCAGGAACTACAAGGGACTCTGTGGGACAAATACTGAACAATAAGAAATGTTTTGGGGTGGGGATGAGAAGGTAGGAATAAGCTGTCAGAAGGTTCTTGACCTTCCTCCTAGAGGCACTGTGTTTTGGTGTTTGAATGAGAATGGCCCCCACAGGATCAGATATCTGAATGCATGGTCCCCAACTGGTAGAACTGTTTGGGAAAGGTAAAGAAGTATGGGAGGGTCATTATAAGTGGGCTGTGGGTTTTCAAAAACCTATGTCACTGTCAGGCTCTCCTCTCTTTCTTTCTCTCTCTCTCTCTCTCTCATATATATATATTCTCAAGATATAAAGCTCTCAGTTATTGCTTCAGCACCATGCCTGCCTTCCTGCCTTTATCCCTTACTTTTGATACCCTAGAATCACATCTGAATATCAACATGTAAACCTTGCCTATGTTTCTCACTTCTAGGAAATACAGACTGAAAAGATGATGTTTCAATATTTCAAACAAAAGAATCATGACTGATAACATGTCCTATGAGATGAGGTCTACAGTAACAGCACTTACATTGAACCTGTGTGGACTCTTGCCATTATTTCATAACCAACTGTATTGTATGGTTTTATCGCAACTTGATACAAGTTAGAGTTATCTGAAAGCAGGCAACCTCAATGGAATAGATGCCTCCATGCCTGTGTGGACGAGTGGGTCTCTGACTCTTGTGCCTGCTTTTAGGACTTTTTTCTCCTATTGGGCTGCTGTGTCCAGTTTATATTTTATTTTGTCACATTTGGTTCTTATCTCTTGAAGACTGTTCACTTCTAATGAGACAGAAAGGATCCAGAGGGGAGGGGAGGTGGGGAGAGACAGAGAGGAGTAGAGGGAAGGGAAAATATAATCAGGACATATTGAATGAAAAGAGAATCTATTTTTAATAAAAGGGAAAAAAAAAGAAAAAACCTCCATAAGATCCAGCTGTAGGACATTTTCTTAATTAGTGATTAATGGGGGAGGGCCCAGCCATTATGGATCCCTGGGCAAGTGGTCCTGAATTCTATTAGAAAGCAGATTGAGCAAGCCAGAGGGAGCAAGCCAGGGAGCAGAGCCCATCCACTGCTTCTACATCAATTTCTGCCTCCAGGCTCCTGCTCAAGTTCCCATTTTGATTTTCTTTTGATGATGAACTGTGATGTAGAAGCATAAACCAAATAAACCCTTTCCTCCACAAATCACTTTGGTCATTGTGTTTCATCAAAGCAATAATATCCCTAAGACACTGACATAGCATAATAACTTTCTCTATAATGTTTATGCCGTATTTGGTATTCTAAGCAATCTAGAAATGACTGAGCATACAGAAGTGTAGGGAGCCGACTTTAAGCAGAAAGCAGCTAGAAAGCAGCTATCATCTTTGCAGCCATCTGGAATCATTTACCCTGATAGAGACTTGGTTTTTCAGCAGCCTACAGCAGCTGAGCACACTCTAACAAATATCTTGTTTATCCCACATAGCTTGTTTTGCTGTTTAGTGACCCCAGCTGCATAGTGCACGTGGTAAAATGTTTTCACCTGTATTCTCCTGCGTGTGCTCATAAATACCCAAGATTTCCTTGTACTGGGGTGAATGAGAATCAATAGGAGTTAAGAGGAATATATACAGTTAATATAGTCAAGAGTGAATATGAGTCGGGTGAATATGCGCCAGTAGAGAGACAATAAAGGAGACTTGAGACTTGACTCCAGAACCTCTGTCTTGTCTCCATTCTTTGAGACCCTGACCTCTTAACCAGAAAAGCAGATTGGTCCCCAACACAGAAGGATGTGTAAGTTACTTGTAAATCCTTCACCACCTAAGGGACTTCATACACATCTTCTAGTTGAAGTATCCTCACATCCTGGGACCAAAACCTCAAGGATACAAATAGATAATTGTGTCCTATACTCATGAACTGATTCTAATCATTAAGCACCATCATTGGAACCCCTTTGATCAATGTTATCCTTGAGTTTGTGGGGATGAGAAAAAGCAGAATACCACTATGTTCCATTTAGCCAGTTTGCTTAAGTCTGGAACCCACTGTGTGATGCTGTGATTCACCGAACTTCTGAGTCTCATTCCCTGACCTGTATCAACAAGATCTCAGTGTGATTAAAGATGAGCTCCCAGGGAAGACTTCCAGGACCTGTGAAAGTTGCACGACTTATGTGTTACCGCAGGTTTCAGTTCATTCAGGCGTGAAATGAAAACAGCAATGCAGCCTACTTCACTGGTTTGCTTTCAGAATCGAACCGTGTCATTTATGCACAGTACTTGCAAAGTTCTTCTCTGTTGGTTGGTTGGTTGATTGGCTGTTTGGGGCTATTTATTTTGGTTTAGTTTTTAGGTTTTGGGGGGATGTTGCTGCTGCTGCTGCTGCTGCTGCTGCTGCTGCTTTGAGACAGGGTTTCTCTGTATAACACTGGCTGCCCTGGAACTCTCTGAAGACCAGGCTGGCCTCAAATCCAAGATTCACCTACCTCTGCCTCCCAAATGCTGGAATTAGAAGTGTTTGCCACCATGCCAGGTTCATTTGTAAAGCTCTTGATCTATTGTTATTATCTCTGAAAAAGATTCCTCCCCTACAAAATAGTTGTCTGTCTTCTCAGATAACTGTGTCAGGGTCTGGATTAGCTCTGCACACCTGGGTTGTTGTGAAGCATCAGGACAATAGAGGGCTTTTTCTAGGGAGAAACATTATCATTTGCATTTGACTGTTTTCCCTCCCATACTGGGAGAAGACTCATTACCTTCTGAGCCCAGAAGATCCACCCTCTAGACTGCAACCCATTCCTGCCCCTTCAAGCTAGCCATTTCTGCTTCTTTATTCCCTACCCCTGGCTTTCAGTTATCCTGGCAGGAGCCAGAGACTCACCAAACAATGCTGCTCCCTATCCTTATTCAAGAATTAATTTGAAAGAAGTTATCTGAAGTCCCAAATCTGAGCAGGGACTCTTGGCTAAGAAAGTGAAGACACATTCACACCAAACAACCTTGTTTTGGTTGGTATTTGATCTAAAGTCACCCCTTTATGAAATAACGAGGAAATAGAAAATGAACGTGGAAATAGTGGCAACTTGAGGACCCACTGCAGAAAATGTTATAGATTGCTGTGTAAAATGCAAGTCTATTAGACTCGCCAAAAATTCCATTACCAGTAATGTGAGAGACAACAGACACCTACCCCTGAAACAGCTGACTGAGAAATGGAAGCATACTGCACTGGGCTTGGCTCAGAAGACAGATCCGGGTTCTCAGGCAATAACCTGAGAATAGCTACCCTTCCTTTGTACTGGAGTTGGGCCTTAGCATATCTGACTACCCAAAATCAAAACCATGGCAAGGCTCTTGGGATGCGAGGCCATCATGAGACAGCAAACAGCTGACCCCATCCGGTCCCCATTACCACACTGATGTCATTCAGAAAGCCTCCACAGGCATTCTTCTCCCAAGATGTCCCCCTTTTGGAGATTTATAATTGCCATGAAACACCATAATTCATACAATTAATGGTTTATTCCAGACACCACACTGACTGCCACAGTTCGGCTGAATTAAAGGTTGCCTGTTACCAAGAGATTCTGCCGCAATCTCTCCAGTTAATCATCGTTTTCAAGCACTTGCTGGGAAGTCAATATCGGCAGCCGGTGCTGTGTAATTGCTATTGTTTGCCACAAATTGCAAGGTGCTGCGGCTCCCTCATCCCAGTCACTATCATCAGCATCACCGTCATCAGCATCACCATCATCATCATCAACATTCTCAATATGAGTTGAATGCCCACTTAAGTACACTCCATGGCCACTAAGTACTCTAACATGCCCTGCAGCATAGCTTGACTAAGGAAACTAATCATGAAAACAGCATATCACACTTCTACTACTGTTTTAATACAGTCTCTTGCTGTACTAATTATCTTTGCTCAATTTTGAAACCTAATGGCCGAGAAATACAGGCATTAGCAACATAGCCTTTGCTGGGAAACATCTCCTTTGGTGTCTAACGCAGATTGGCTCTCCCGATATATATTGAATACATAAAGACATAAATGAATATAGCAAAATATATCCAATATATCTATAGCAAAAATATCCAATGAGACCTGAGGCACCAGATCAGAGAGAGAGAGAGAGAGAGAGAGAGAGAGAGAGAGAGAGAGAAACAAAAAAAAAAACCCTAGCTCATAACTCACCTTTTTTGAAAACATTTATTTTATTTTTAAGTATGTATACGTTTGTGTGGGAGTGTGCAAGGATGAATACAGGTACCCATGGAGGTCAAAGGCATCAGGTCCCCTGGAGCTGGAGTTTCAGGTGGTTGTTAGCCATCTAATACGAGTACTGAGAACTGAATTCCAGTCCTATACAAGAGAAGGACATTCTCATAGCCACTGCGCTAACCCTCCAGCTCCAGCTCACATCTCTTAAGTGATGATGATGTTGTATCCAAAGAATATTATCACTTTTTTCTCAAAAAAAAAAAAAAAAAGGAAGGGAGGGAGGAAGGAAGGAACTAAGAAACAAAGAAACAAAGAAAACCCTAGCCACTTCAAGAAGGAGTAAAAAGAAAGACAGTTATGTACAGATTAGCTAAAGGCACCCACCAGATACCGGACCTGCTTGTACCTTTTCTTAAACTTCCCAGGTTTCAGAGCCATAAAAACAAATTTACATTGCTTAGGCCATCCACTCTCAGGTATTTTGTTCTATAGCCTGAGGTGACTAAGGTCAAGTGTTTGTCTCAGTTCTCATTGGCCTACCTGAGGTCTGACTTAGAGTTCTCATTTGGTTTAGGATGGAGTTAAGTTTGACACCCTGTGAAAAGCTAAACAAGATTCAGAACTTTACTAAATATTCTATAGCCCTGAAAAACAATATATCCCATAGATAGAGATAGAGATAGAGATAGAGATAGAGATAGAGATAGAGATAGAGATAGAGATAGAGAGAGAGAGAGAGAGAGAGAGAGAGAGAGAGATGATTGAGATAGAGGAGATAGATATATAATCTCCCAAGCAATATATCCCAAAATATATAATATTTTATGAATCATCTCCTCCTCCATAAAAACATGGATTTTATGAAAGAGTCAATCCATAACATATGTGGTCACTCTACTTCAGCCCACCAAATACATGTTCTGTGCCTTCTGTGTACTAGACATCGATAACAATGGAGTAAGCAAGAAATAAGCCCTAAGCTGGGCGGTGGTGGTGCACACCTTTAATCCCAGCACTTGGGAGGCAGAGGCAGGCGGATTTCTGAGTTCAAGGCCAGCCTGGTCTACCGAGTGAGTTCCAGGACAGCCAGGTCCACACAGAGAAACCCTGTCTCGAAAAACCAAAAAAAAAAAAAAGAAAAAGAAAAAGAAAGAAAGAAAGAAGCCCTATATTTAAAAAAAGAAAAAGAGGTTGAGAAAGGTCACCAAGAGTCTTGAGTGACAGAAAAAATAAACCTTAACCAAAAGAATATAAGAGGAAGAACAGCACAGGAGCAGAAATGAGAAGTAAGTTGGTTGGTTGGTTGGTTGGTTGGTTGGTTGGTTGGTTGGTTGGTTGGTCAGTTTGACATCAGACCCCTTTTTGACATCAGACTCCTTTTTGACATAAGACCCATTTAGAATGCTTTTGATTATAAAAAACAACTCAGCCAGCAGAGTTCTAGCAATACATTTAGTTATTATAACATGAAATCTGGAGAAGTGTGATTCAGGCCAGTGCAGTGGCTCAGTTCAGTCATATCACCAGAGAGCCAGGCTCAATCCACTGTTTACTCCAGTGATCTCGATGTGCTGGTCCCTCATCTTTGTTCTTGCTGGTTTGTACACACAGTATAGCTGCCACAGCTCCATACATCGCTCTATGTTCAGGAAATAAGCATGCAGGTAGAATCTTGTCAGTGAAGCCCAGTTTCCCTAGAAGCTCGCAACACCAACTCACTGATGCCACTCCACCTCACTGATGGCAACTGAGACACACAGTCACTTCTAGTTATAAGGGAGGCTAGAAAATTATCCTCTACAGAGAGTAAAACAAGGCAAACAAATAAACAAAAAAGACAGACACATAAGGAGCCGGGGAGATGTCTCAGTGGACCAGATTTTCAGGTTTCCCAAACTCATGTAAAAGTTTGATTTATAATGCAAGCATCTGTAACCTCAGTGCTCCTACAGGGAAATATGAGACATAAATGGAGAATTCCCAGCTTACAGGTCAGCTAGCCAGAAAAACAACACAGAAAGACAACAAAGAATGTGTGTCAAATAAGAGGAAAGGTAGGAACTGACACCAAAGTTGTCTGCAGATGCGTGCACTTGCATACACACCCACACACACACACACACACACACACACACACCATCACCACCACCACCACCACCACCACACTGGGGGTTGTGTAATATTTAACATAGACATTTTCAGTTGAAATCTTTCCTAAGCAGGCCGAACAAGCTCTAGAAGAAATCTCCAATGTAATTGCAATATTTTTTGTCTTGTATGCAAGGGGTATAGTAAAGAAACCACCAACATGACTGCTTCATTATTAGGGCGATTGTTGTGAATAAGAGAGAAAATATCCAGAGATATCTAGAAGAGTCTAGAGCAGAGAGAACAGAAAACAGAGAAGATATGGCTAGGACTAAGGAAGCAGAGAGAGTAGGGGAGAAGAAGAGTAAGACAGCAAGAGATGAAGAATACAGCTCAGCAGGAGACACGATGTGGGAAGTGAGAGGGAGAGAGTAAGAGAGAGCAGTCAGGAGAGGGAGAGCAGGACATAAAAATAGAGCATAGCAAGAGAGAGAGACCAAGAGAAGAGAGAGAGAAAGAGAGAGAGAGAGAGAGAGAGAGAGAGAGGAGAACAAGAGAATAGAGAGAGAGAGAACAAGAGAATAGAGAGAGGGGGCCAGAGAATAGACAGAGATAGCAAGGGAATAGAGAGAGTATAAAAGAGAGGGAGTAAACATGAGTGGGAATAGAGAGAATGGATGCACATATCCTGTGGACTATAAGGAAGACAAGTAGCTGGAAGGAGAGAAAGGCCAGGAAGCCAGCATGGTAATGTGTAGCTGATATTCTGATACTGAGGAAGCCTGGACCCTGGTGAGCTTTGATAGGTACCACAGGTAGCCATTTGTTTCTTCTGCCAGAGGTAAGGGAAAGGACTTCTTTTGGCAGAGGGGAACCAGTTTCACAAGTTCCTGAGGATGCTGGCTTTTATTATCTTAACTGCCCGAAATTCTCCTATAGTCCAGGTTGAGGTCATTTCCAGCTATATGAACTACCTGAAACTGAACACTTCTGAATCAATGAACACCTTTAGCACCTTATCCCACTGGGAGACTAAGGGGCACTGGAGTTCCAAACACAGGTTTAAGGGCATAGTTGAGATCTGTAAGCATTTCTCAGTTCACTGACTAAGAGAACTTGGGTCCAAAGGAAAGTTTAACATGGAAGATTGTGGATGGGTTCTGTTGCTGCTGTTCCTAGCTTTGAAGATAATATCTAATGGCACATGGAATTCTAAAACAGGAAAGAAGAGTAGTTTTGGCAAATTCCACTGTGTATGTCAGCTACTCAATTACAATTTCATTTGTTCTCCATCTCCTGTCACTTTAGTGAGCATCTTAGGCTCCAACTTTCCAAAGCCAACTATCATATAAACTGCATTAAACCAAAAGAAAAATAAATATACAGGCTGTGGAGACTTGCTCCCCACTCTCCACATAGCCATAAAACAGGTGGCATTAAAAATGAAAACGCAGCCCCAATGGCTAGCTAGATGCAAATCAAGCCAACAGCCATAGACATGTAAAGTCTGAAAAGCATTATTTGCTGGCATTTCTCTGGCAGTGCTGTGAGGTCCAGCAGGAGGTAGCAGGGCCACATTCTCTTCCAATTCTTTCCACTGTATCTCTCGGATCAATTAGTCAGAGCCATGGAGCACCTGTTGAATGTAAATTGCTTTAGGAACAGCTGCTCCGTCCCCAAAGTAAACAGGCTGGATATTGAAAGAGGCTTTCTAGTCTGGAGCCTGCTGAGAGCATAGCATTTTGATTTCCCTAGATGGGAGGCAATACATGTAACCATATTTATGTATACCAAGCATTAGAGCATTGAGCTTTTCCCAGACACTAGGTTAACCCTCAAACATTTCCCACTATACCCTAGCTATCACAGACAGAGATGTGAATATGTATTATTAATGATTCATTTATGGTCCAGCTGCTTGAGGAAACTGCTGTACTAATGGGCATCAGTGTTCATTAGAGTGTGGGCATAAGTTGAGAATCCTAACTCTGCTCACTTTAGCATGTGGCTTTCTTAGTCACAGACTTCTGTGCAGTGTCAGAAGACAAGAAGCAATAAAGGAAAACATGCCTTCTGGAGGCATGAACACTCTAGAAAATGCAGCCCTCTAGAGACAGCTGAGCAATGCAAGAAGAGACTGTCCTGATTTCTCCTGCCTCTAATTCTGATACTCACTCACCTGAAGGGTAGGCAAACATATACACACAGACAAATGCATGGACACATACACACATAAATTAATGCTCATGTGTGCAAACTCATATGCACACACAACATACAAACACACACACCCAGAAACACATTCACGTGCACACACAAAAATACCTACATAAACACACACAACTAGAACTAAGAACCCTGGCTGCTCTTTCAGAGGTCCTAAGTTCAATTCCCAGCAACCATGTGGTGGCTCACAATCATCTATATTGAGATCTGGTGCTCTCTTCTGGTCTGCAGGCATACCTGTGGGAAGGACAGTATATATGTAATAAAATAATGAAAATCAAAATGACCCTGAGATTCCACCTCACACCAGTCAGAATACCTAAGATCAAAAACTCAGGTGACAGCATGTGTTGGTGAGAATGTGGAGAAAGAGGAACACTCCTTCATTGCTGGTGGGATTACAAAGTGGTACAACCACTCTGAAAACCAATCTGGAGGTTTCTTAGAAAATTGGAAATAGATCTACCTGAAGACCCAGCTATACCACTCCTGGGCACATACCCAAAAGATGCCCCACCAGGTCACAGGAGCACATGTTTCACTATATTTATAGCAGCCTTATTTGTAACAGCCAGAAGCTGGAAACAACTCAGATGTCCTTCAATCGAAGAGTGGATACAGAAAGTGTGGCTCATCTGCACAATGGAATACTACTCAGTTATGAAGAATGAGGATACCATGAGTTTTGCAGGCAAGTGGATGGAACTAGAAAATATCATCCTGAGTGAGGTAACTCAGACCCAAAAGGACATGCATGGTATGTACTCACTAATAAATAAATAAATCTTTAAAAAGAAATCCACACAACTACATATATGCACATATGCACATACACAAATACACATGTAAACACATGTCCATATATAAGTACATGTGCACATGCATACAAACCCACATGCACACACACAGCAGGACAGGCCCCTCAGCCTTCTGAGTGTGATTCCTGTTCCTAGACAATCAATCAATACTGCCTACAGCTCCCTCTAGACTCAGCTGTCTTAGAATTCGACCTCTCCAGACACTAACAAGAAAGTCAATTGATGTGTGTAACAGTGGCAGAAGGCTGATAAGGCCGCTCCGGAGAGCAGTTTCATTGGGAAAGCCTGGCTTTTTCAAAATGGGAGGTGGGGGGTGCGCGGAGAATGGAGGGAGGTCTGATAGCAAAAAGCGTTCTCCAGCAAAGGGCCCTTTGTGGTTTCTAATCCTAGATTTCCTAAGCAATCAGGCCGTCACAAATGTTTTCACTGTCTTTCAACTAAGGCTTTTGGCAAAACAAAAGTATTCTGCAAAGTACCAAGAAGATATTTTAAACTTTAAAAAAATGATTTTTTTTTATCTTTTACCTGCTGAGCAAGGTCAGTTACTGAGTGCATGAGATGTGGCAGCCCTATGAATATAAAAACCCCAGTGGCCTGTGCTGTGAAAAGGTTTTAAACTAGATAGAACTCTCAAATAGTCCTCAGAGAGAGTGCTGTTTGCATGCTGAAATCAGGTGTACAAAGGGTTAATTGGGAGAGCTCTTGATAGTCCAGTGGAGACAACATCAAGGAAACACGTAGATGCACAAAGCTGGACACTCAGTGTGTTAGAAACTGGGCTCTTCATGGATTTCTGGGAAAATCTTTTGAAAAAGAACACAACAGATAAATCACCACTCTGGATCTTTAAGGAAAAAAACCAAAAAAACAAAAAACGAGAAACCTGAGGTTTGGGGCACAGCTCAGTAGTAAATCACATGCTTAGAATGTGTCAGGCCCTGGGTTCCAACTCCAGCACCACCAAAACACAGTAGAAGGAAGGAAGAACAGGTGATTGATTCAACAGTGATAAGACCAATGACAGCAAGGCCAGAATCCACAGGACAGGCACATGAGAGAGATCAGGCCACTGCAATGCCACTACAGGATAACCCGAATCAGGAAAGGATGCTGAGACACAAGCCTCCCTACAGAGGGTTAGGAAATTCTCTGCTTGCACCTAGTCTGATTGAGCAACTGCCCCACCGGGCTTTCCTTCTCCTTCCTACGGGGCAAGCCAGCATACAACTCAAGGGCTCCTTCTCTGTAATGAGTGTGATGGGTTTGTTTGTGAGAGCCAGGGAGTGTGGCCCCAGAATCTGACAGCTGCTCTTTCCTACAGGCAGAGCTGATGATAAAGCCAAGCCTGCCCCATGCCTAACCTAACCCAAGTGCCTTTGTATCACAAGTAACCCAATGATTTTATTTTCCTAACAATCATGTTGACTCTTCTCCCTCCATAAAAATTATCACCTACCTACTTCCAAAGACACAAATGTTCTTTAACATAGAGTTCATCCTTCAGATGCCGTAAGCCTCAAAAATATATCCTACAGCCATCCACTTCTGGTCCAAAATTCTCTTCACCCCACTCCTTACCCTGCTTTCATCCTAGTTACTCCCAGCCTTGGACACCTTCCTGCACCCCAAGTCCTCACAAAGTCACTCTGTTGTTAATAGCTTATCAGTTCCAAGGTCATCTCTCCTAGAGCCCACTGAATGCCAGCCCCTGCACTCACTATGTGGCCTTTCCTTATTGCCTCCCAGGAGGTTTGGTAGCAGAAGGTATCCTGATCAGGACTGTTCTCTTCTCCCCAACCCTGTGAAGAGCTCGGCCATGCAAGGACGGTGGCTGGACTGCCTTAGCCACCATCATAGTCCCAACACTATCCAATGTTTCACATAAAACAAGCATTGGATATGAATCAACCAAACTGGGTCCCATACTCTCCCTGTTAGACTGTTCACCTTGATAGCAACTTAGAGAATATAGAGACCAAGCTAACTCTATATACTGGAGTTACACATGTTAATAGAAAGTCAACATTACATAAACAAACACACTAAACCCAGGGAGCCAACATGATTGGGTTCTAGGAAAGATCCCACCTTCATGAGTTCTTCTGACCCTAATTAGTTCCCAAGGGCCTCTTTCAAAGTTGTATCACACTAATGACCAGGGGGTTCTCATTCTCTAGAGTGGCCAGCAGAATGAATTTCCAATGCCTCAACATGGGACAGAACTTTGACAACTTGCCAAGTCTACCTGTTCGGCCACATTCCCTCCCACTCCTGAGTTCCCCTGGACTCTAGGTTTCCCATCCCCCTGAAAACTGCATGTTCTTTCCATAGCTCTACTGGTGAGAACGCCCTGTCTCCTTTGTCTGTGTGACACTCCCAGGAGTCAGCTCATGAGTCACCTTGTGCCATCCAAGTCTTTACCACTCCATCCTAAGTACAACTAAATTTTCTCTTTTTACGTTCTTGGCCATCTAGGCCAGTCCTTTTTATAAGATTTGAGTACTTTAATATTACTATTAAAACACACATATATCTCCAACTGAACTGCATGCCCTTTAAGGGCAGAGTCATATTATAGTCATAGCTGTATTCCTGACTCCAGCCCTTAGGGACTGAAGCAATGCTTCTTTAGTGAATGAGGCAATCAATTCCAGGCTAGATAGATTGTTGGGTCCTAATCTCTAGATAGATTAGTAAGGAGCATGATCTTTAAAAGATCTCAATGCCTAAGAGAAAATTATGTTAGCTTTCGGTTGGTATGACAAAATAATCAACTTATAATGAAGAAATATTTATCTGGCTTCAGAATTTCAGAGGTTCATGGTCAGTCCATAGTCATTGGTCCTGGTGCTTTGGACCTGTGGTAATAGCACATTGTGGCAGTAACATGGGGATGACAAGGGCTGCGAACCTTTGGTTTCTGTGAAACAGAGAAAAAGGAATTGGAGCCCTATAATTGCCTTTAGGAGAACACTTCAATCATTCAGCTTCCTCCGCCAGCTCCTCCTGAGCCATGTCTCATGTGGCCAAGGATAACTGTGAGTGTGGCCCAATCTAAAAACCATAAACATAACGGGTGCTTGCCTTCGTGCGTGCGTGTGTGCATGCCTGTGTGCATGTGTGTGTGTGTGTGTGTGTGTGTGTGTGTGTGTGTGTGTGTGTGT